>SJYA01002888.1:247634-267773 GCA_006410615.1 Neotragus moschatus
GGGCTTCCCTGATAGCTCAGTTGGTAAAGAATCTGCCTATAATGCAGGAAACCCCCATTTGATTCCTGGGTCAGGAAGGTCCCCTGGAGAAGGGATAGGCTACCCACTCCAATATTCTTGGGCTTCCCTTGTGGCTCAGCTGGTAAAGAACCTGCCTGCAATGCGTGAGACCTGTGTTTGATCCCTGGGTTGGGAAGATACCCTGGAGAAGGGAAAGGCTACCCACTCCAGTGTTCTGGCCTAGAGAATTCAGTCCATGGATTCGCAAAGAGTCGGCAGTGACTTTTATTTTCTTTCAAATGTATTATGTAATCTTTATGAATTTACAATATGTATATATTTGCTCATTATATAAAGGAAGTTGTGAAAAATCACTTGTAATATTACAAAGAAGAATGGCAAATACAAAGGTTATTGTTTTGATTTCAAGAATATTTTCCTTTGATTTGACAAATATGGGAGAAGAGGATTTTTTTCTCTGCCATTAAGTTGCCTGCAGCATATCAGTCTCATAATCTGAAGGTCCTGAGTTCGAACCTCAAAGGGGACAATGCAAAGGGGAACCTCAAAGGGGCTTCCCAGTTGGCACTAGGGGTAAAGAATATGCCTGCCAGTGCAGATACAGACTCGATTCCTGGATCAGGAAGAGCCCCTGGAGAAGGAAATGGCAACCCATTCCAGTATTTTCGCCCCCACGGACAGAGATCCTGGCAGACTACAGTCCATGGAGTCATAAAACAGTTGGACATGACTTAGCAACAAAACAACAAATTACTGATTCACTTTGCTGTGCAGCAGAAACTAACACAACATTGTAAGTTAACTACTCCATTAAAAATTAATTAAAAAAAGAAAATCCCAAAGAATTCACAAAAATAAGCTATGAGATCTAATAAACAATTTAACCAAAGTTGCAAGATGTGTGGTACAAGATTAACTTTTTAATGTGATAAAGTGCATCCATTAAAAAGCCTATAGCTAACATCATACTTCGGAGAAGGCAATGGCACCCCACTCCAGTACTCTTGCCTGGAAAATCCCATGGACGGAGGAGCCTGGTATGGGGTTGCTAAGAGTTGGACACAACTGAGCAACTTCACTTTCACTTTTCACTTTCATGCATTGGAGAAGGACATGGTAACCCACTCCAGTGTTCTTGCTTGGAGAATCCCAGGGACGGGGGAGCCTGATGGGCTGCCGTCTATGGGGTCGCACAGAGTCGGACACGACTGAAGCAACTTAGCAGTAGCAGCAACATCATACTTAAATAGTGAATGACTGAATGCTTTTTCCTTTTGACTTGTTGGGAAAGGCAGTTAAATGCAGCTTCTTGCCCCTTGCACAGTTGCATAAGAGTGACCTTGGGTCTGGAATATTTCTTAGCAAAGAGACAAAGAGCCCTATCTTTCCCTGATCCAGATTTAATGTATACTTCTTTGTTCTTCTTATGGGTGTGTGTCCTATAGCACCTGGCTAACCCCATTGCTATGTGTGTTCTTGGAGGGGAGGTAAAGGGGTCCTTCAGATGCAGCACAAGAAGGGATGTGCAGACCATCTTCTCGTGTCAGCGGCTTCTTGTGTCCCTGCTGACCATGAGGGACAGCCACTCAACTGTTGAAGCTGGTCTTCCTCTGTCTCTTCTCTACGTGAGGAAAGCAGTGTTCCGTTCAGCACCTATGTGAGGCATGTCTTTCTCTGCTACCCTAAACCTGCAAACCATGGAACTGTTGCTACTAGGCAACAGATATCACTTGTTCAACATTCGCTCTCACCTTTCCTGTTACACGTCATACTTACATCTACTCAGTAAAATGAGACAAGAGAAAAGCGAAAGGCACACAGATTGGAACAGAAGAAATGAAACTCCCCCTATTCTCAAACAACTTGATTTTCAACATAGACATTAAAAAAGAAAAACTTAAAAGAAAAAAGGTCCAAAAACTTATAAATAGTTATGCTACAAGATAAAGGGTCAATAGACAAAATGAATCATATGTCCATATGAACATCACACTAACTTGAAACCAGAAAAATTCAAATAATACCATTTAAATAATTTCAAAATAATGAAACATAGGTATAAATTTAACAAAATACTGTGCTGTGTCTGTGTGATGAAATCTACAAAACACTAATGGAAAAATAAAAGAAATATAGTTAAATGGTGAGATGTGTCAGGTGTATGGATTAGATGATTAAGTGTATTTAAGGTGTCAGTCATTCCAAAGTTTGGAGAAGGCAATGGCAGCCCACTCCAGCACTCTTGCCTGGAAAATCCCATGGGTGGAGGAGCCTGGTAGGCTGCAGTCCATGAGGTTGCTAAGAGTCAGACACGACTGAGCAACTTCACTTTCACTTTTCACTTTCATGCATTGGAGAAGGAAATGGCAACTCACTCCAGTGTTCTTGCCTGGAGAATCCCAGGGAAGGAGGAGCCTGGTGGGCTGCCGTCTATGGGGTCGCACATGACTGAAGAGTCAGACACGACTGAAGCGACTTAGCAGCAGCAGCAGCATTCCAAAGTTGAATGACAGACTTTACACAGTTCCATTCAGAATATCAGCAGAATTTTCAGTGTATATATACACAAGTTGATTTTACATTTTGATAGAAACTTAGGAACTAGAATACCTAAAATAATTTTTAAAAGAAGAAGAAATGTGGTGGGTTCACACAACTTCACTTTAAAATATGAAACTTCAGTGATCAAGGCAGTATGGTATTAGTGAAGGGATAGGCGTCATGCAACAGAATAGAAAGTCCAGAAATAGATTCACTCAAATATGACCAATTGACTTTTTGCAAAGTTACAAACACAATTTAATGGAGAAAAGATAGTATTTTCAACAAATAATGTTGGAACAATTGGACACCCACCTGTAGACACTAAGAGAACTCCAACCCCAACCTCACACTGTATACAAAAAGTTACTGAAAATGTACCATATATTCGAATGTAAAACATGGAACTATAAACTTCTAGAGAAAACAGGAGAAACATGGGAGAAAAATCTTCATGACCTGTAGTTCAGCGAAGAGTTCCTAGACATGACATCAAGTGTGATCCATTAAATAAAAAATAGATAAGCTGGAATTCATAAAAATTAAAAACTTTTGCTCTATGAACGATATGGTTCAGAGAATGAAAAGGCAAGACAAAAGCTGGGAAAATATATATTTGAGAAAAACATATCCAACAAAGGACATCTATCTAAAATGTATAGGAACTTTCAAAACTCAATAATAAGAAAAATTTAACAATCCAATCTTAAAATATAAGCAACAGATTTCTTTTTTTGGCTGTGCTGGGTGTTCTTTGCTGTGTGTGGGTTTTCTCTAGTTGCGGCACGTGGGCTCTAGGCTCTAGTTGTGGTGCAGGGGCTTCCCATCTTGGGGGCTTCTCTGGGTATGGAGAGCCTGTGCTCCACAGGCTTTAGGCCCTCGGGCTCGGGAGTTGTGGTGCTCGGGCCTACTTGGCCCGCAGCATATAAGATCTTTCCAGACCAGGGATTGAACTAGCGTCCCCTGCACTGCAAAGTGAATTCTTAACCACCGACCACCAGAGAAGCCCTACAGGCAACAGATTTGAACAGACATTTCACCAAAGTCTAATTTCTCTGTGACATTTTTTCAGATGTCAGTGCTTTACCTATATTTAAAAACAACAGGTTATCAATTTTGCAACGATCGTTACCTGGTGCTGCGGTTGTCGTAAGATTTGATTATTTCCATGGTGGACATTATGAATGGTGAACGTAGCTTTTCATCTAAGAGTGCTAACAAATTTTTAAAAATAGCCATTATACATTTAAAGGGGAGATTGTGTTTCGGGGGTTAAGGGTGGGTTGGAGTTGGGATTATGGTTAGGTATAGGTGAAACTCAGTGAGTGAGGGAAGAGAAAACTCCGAGCAGGGAGTATTTACAGAGAATTCCGGAAATGGCTCACATTTACCCCTTTTACTCTAGGAGCGGCACCTGGACCCTATGTTTCTTTCTGACAGGTGGAATAATGAGTATTTTCATTTTATTCTTTGTCTTTTTCTGTGTTCAAATTTTCAATTAAAAACACGTGCTTCTTTTATAATAGAAACAAGTGCTAGCAAAGAAGGTGATGCGCGCATGCTCAGTCTTGTATGACCCTTTGTGACCCCATGGACTATAGCCCACCAGGGTCCTCGGTCCAAGAGGATTTCCCTTGTGAGAATAATGAAAGGGATTGTCATTTCCTCCTCCAGGGAATCTTCCCAACTCAGGGATCAAACCTGCACCGCCTGCATTGGCAGGTGGTCTTTACCATTGAGCCACCTGGGAAGCCCTTAGTCAGTCGTGTCCCACTCTTTGGGACCCCACGGACTGTAGCCTATGAAGCTCCTCCATCCATGGTATTTTCCAGGCAAGAGTACTGGAGTGGGTTGCCATTTCCTTCTCCAGTGGCTCTTCCAACCCCAGGGATTGAACCTGGGTCTCTTGCATTGCAAGCAGATGCTTTTACCGTCTGAGCCACCAGGGAAGCTTAACAAAGGAGATATTGACGTTTAACTTGAGTTAAATTGAGTTTTAGTTGAGTTCAATATCAACTCTCAGAGCAGGTGGACTGCGCTTCTGTGGCCACAGGGGTCTGAGGTTCCTTGAATGGTGCTGCCCTGCCATCTAGTGGCCATGTGGCATGGGAGCCTTCCAACCAGCATTTCAAAAAAGAAAGTCTGTCTTTGAAGAAGGCAAGAAATATACCGTATTTTAGGTAAAACTTTGATTTGGTTGAGTTTTTAAAAAATGAATAAAAATGATTGATGTGGAAAATAAAGAGGAATGTAGACAGGCCACTGTGAGCAAAGACACAGAGGGGATGAACCACAGGGAGGGGCTGCAGGGTCTGTGCCTGTCTTGGCAGGGGCCGTGCCCTGGGGCGCAGGTGCGTCCCTTACGAGCAAGAGGTGCTGGGAGATGAAGCTGAGGGGTAGGCAGGGCCCAGGTCAAGGGTGGACTCGGGCATCAACTTCAGCGTTTTAGCAGAGCAGCCTGGAGACCCATCTCGATCACCACACTCACTCCTGACTTCGTCCCTGCCTCCCTGACTTGGCTACCCTCCGGTCAGCCGAATCACGATTCTGAATCTACTTTTGTACCCAATGACAAGTGTGAGTCGAATGATAGGAAGGAGAATGCCGTTACTAAACCCAAAGCTGCCGTGGATGGCTGGGATTCAGGGTAGAATAGAAGGGGCAGGACAACAGCAGGGCAAGACTCATGGAGCATAGTGCTGGTGAAGAGATCTGGGCCAGACAAACAGTGGGGTGGATAGTGCAGAAATGCATAAGCGAGTGCCAAAATGCAACTATATGTCCTGGCGCCTTCTGCCTGCCCCTCAATACCCACTCTCCATGGTTTTCCATCCAGCCCTGGAGCCAGATGGCCTGACCTATATGAACTGCTTCAAGGGTTTCCTTTGCCTTCTGACTTCAAGAGTGGAGAGGGGAGGTGAACAGCTGGGCCCGGGCATTGAGGTGAAGGGCATGGTAGAGGGACCTATGCTGGTACGAGGGGAAAGGCCAAGGGGAAAGCCTGAGCTAGTGAGGTCCTGGGAGCAGCTTCACTGGTATGTGGGGAAGGGGAGCAGAGCCGCTCGATTGAAGAATGTGCACAATGGCTAAGCCGGGATGGCAGAGGGCTGAGCTTTGCACCAGGTGCTGGCATGGCGCAGGCACACATGGGCTGGCGGGATTGTGTTGCTCACTGCAAACGTGGCGGGAGCCTTCAACTGCGGCTCAAATTCCTGAAGGCCTCAGGGTCTCAAACATCAGTAGTAACTGAGAGGGTAAAGGTACTGGGCTTGGGTTTGTTGACTGTCCTACAACAGTATTATGATGCATTGTAAGAGATTTCTGATGCAATCTGACCATTTTCTAGATTATCCAGAAAGTTTATCTGGAGGTTTGGGGGGGATACAGTAAATCCTAAATGTGTTCTGATTTCTGATAAATCTTTGAGGCAATGATGGAAAATCTTGCAATTTATTAAAAGCACCTTTGAAATGCATGAAAGTATCAGTTGCCCAGTTGTATCCAACTCTTTGCGACCCTGTCGACTATAGCCTGCCAGACTCCTCTGTCCATGGAATTCTCCAGGCAAGAATACTGGAGTGGTTGCCACTTCCTCCTCCAGGGGATCTTCCCCATCCAGGGATCAAGCTTGGGTCTCCCACACTGCAGGCAGATTCTTTACCACTGAGTCACCAGGGAAGCCATGAACTATTATTAATTTAGCTTTAATGGGCTTCCAGGTGGTACTAGTGGTAAAGAACCCACCTGCCAATGCAGGAGACACAAGAGATGTGGGTTCGATCCCTGGGTCAGGAAGATCCCCAGGGTTATGGCAACCCACTCCAGTATTCTTGCCTGAGAAATCCCATGGACAGAGGAGCCTGGCAGGCTCCATGGGGTTGCAAAGAATCGAACATGACTAAAGTGACTTAGCATGCATGCACAAAGCTTCCACAAGATTTGTAAACATACCTGCTATTCCAGATGTACTTCAGTGTGTTTGGTTGCATCCACACAGACAGAAGTTATCCAAAACACGGAAATTACTTCATCATATAGACTTGGACATCATAATGATGGTTAATAAAATGAAATCCTAACTGTATTTTCCTTTTTATTGCTGTTTTTTTTAAGGAAAATAACTTTCAGAAGGTAAGCAAGAAAAACACCTTAGTGCCAGGAAATGACAATGTATTCAGCAAAATGAACACCTTGATATAAATGGTACCTAAACAGTCTTTCTCGCTTTCATTTTACCTATTATGAGATCTGGCTGGCAGCTATTTCCACAATTAATTGATCCTGGAAAATCTGGCAAGCCTTACTCTTCTCCCGTTCAAGAACTGGACAACTGCCCACTTCGTAAGTATCAATATAATAGTATCTATTAAGTGTTTTTAAAGCTTTGGGAAAAGCATCTGTCAAATAAAATAAACAGTTGTGTAACTTATTATAGTAGTTGATTTCAAATATTTATATGTAAATATTGATGCCTGTTCTAAGAAATATTTTATGAAATTCACAAAGCATGTCAGTAGGTGAGTGCCATAATCTAACTGTGTGTCCTGGCTGCCTTCTGCTTGGCCCTCAGTATCCAGTCTCCATGGTTTTCCATCCAGCCCTGGAGCCAGGTGACCTGACCTATATGAACTGCTTCAAGAGTTTCCTTTGCCTCCTGACTTCAGGATGGATGTAGTCGATGGCAGTGGGAAGATCCACAGGTAGGAGGACAGGGGAAGCAGGTACTGCTGGGAGCCAGCACGAGGAGTCCTGCCCGTGGCAAAGGTCATGAGGTTAAGGGGTCCAACAGGCCTAAAGGCCAGTCGGGCCTTAAGGGAGCCTCGCTGAATTTCCTGAGCATCTACCCCCAAAACCAGAGTCTGCCTGCTTTATTGTACTGTGTTTTCCACTCTTCTGACATATCAGGGGGCTATCCCCGACCACCTTCCTCTGGAAAAAGTTAACTTAGAGCTCCAATTGACAGTCTCCTGCATATAAAAGGAATGTTTCAGCTCAAACCCCTTTGATGGCTCTCTAACTTGCCTGACAGGTTTAACTACACTTGTGATTGTTTACAGCCTCCCAACCACGAGAGGCACGAAGCTTAAAGCATCTTAAAGATATAGAGCCTTTTCTAAAAAGCTAAAAATTATACTGGTGATGGGTTTCACTGTTGAGTCAATGACTGCTGCCAGGCCTCCATATTCTTTATCTTTTAGGCACCTGAAGGATATTAATCAATGTAACTGGGATATAGAAAAAGGAATATAGTAGGTTTTGATGTTAGCAACAGTAGACTTTTGAGTTAATTAATTTTCTCTTTGTTATAAATCACTGTACTCCTCTTTCTTTGTTATAAATTGTTGTGTCCTTGCTATGTAAGAATGTAACTTTATTTAGTGCTTTCTGAGAGTGGTACCAGACTTTGGAAGGAACAACACTTCTAAGGCAAATAAGTTTTCTGGTTGACAGACCCTTATCAGAAAAGGGCCGTAAAGTGCTAATTGGCCTTTTGGCCAGAAGATGATGTAAATCACCTAAGACTTGTGTATACAGCTAGATATGCAGAGAGAAAGCTTGTTCTCGATGAGTCAGGGCTGCTGATGCTGCATAATTTTGTATTATCCGTTGATCTCTATGTACAACCAAAAGTATAAAAAGCTTTCCTGAACAATAAAGGATGGACCAGTTTCTCAGACCAGCTTCTCAAACTAGTTTCTTGGAAATCTGGCTCCCCCCACGTTGACTCTCTCTCTTTCTCCCTCTCCCTCCCTCTCCTTTTCAGGCTGATCCCTTGGAGCGTGGAGGCTCTCCGAGTCTACTTACTTGCCTGGGCTTCTAAGACCCATGTGAGAGGGAGCCCAAGACGGGGCACCCTCTGCTATTCAAGCAGGCGCCTGTGGCCTAACTTAGACGGTGCAAACCTCTTGTCTCAAGGTTTTATTAGCTTTCCACATAAACCAAGTTATTCAGCGTCTTTTCTCCATTAATTTTCCTACTATACTATTCTTTCTTAATCTAATCTTATATTGCTAATTAAATAAATCTCTCTTGGCCAACTCCATCCACCCTTCAAATTCCCTGGATCCACTGGGGCTGGACCCCGGCAAGGTACTTACTGTCTCAGCTTCCTTCCTGCTGCACAGGGATGCTCTGAACCTAACCAGAGGCCACAGCTCCTGAGACTGTGAACCCCAGAGAAAGTCACCATCATTTGTTACCTTCTATAATCTCAGACTGCACATTGTGGTCAGCCCTTTTTATTAATTCTCCTCCAATTATCCAATTTGACTTTTCCTTCTGATTCTTGCCAGGATATTGAATGATGCAATGTAAAAAGTTAAGGGCACCCTGAAATTTTCCTTTCTTGTAGCCAATTTGCTTTTCACCTTAATGCTTAAAGAACTCTTTATATTCAAAGTTCAGAGAAGGCAATGGCAACTCACTCCAGTACACTTGCCTGGAAAACCCCATGGACAGAGGAGCCTGGTAGGCTGTAGTCCATGGGGTCATGAAGAGTTGGACACGACTGAGTGACTTCACTTTCACTTTTCACTTTCATGCATTGAAGAAGGAAATGGGAACCCACTCCAGTGTTCTTGCCTGGAGAATCCCAGGAATGGTGGAGCCTGGTGGGCTGCTGTCTATGGGGTCGCACAGAGTTGGACACGACTGAAGCGACTTAGCAGCAGCAGCAGCAGCATATTCAAAGTTGAATAATTTAACTTGAATATTTCTAGTTGTGGAGTATGTCTTAATAAATTTGACTCAAATGAGATCTAGAAGCTTAACTTTTTAAAGCCCCCTTAGGTAATCACCTTTATTACATCTTTTGTAGTCTTCTGATCCATTTTTCGTGTACTTTACATTTGGGACACCAATTATCCTCATGTTGGATCATTTCTATCCTCTATTCTGGTGGACTTCTCTGTATTTACTTTCATTCTTTTTCAACTGCATGTACTGTAATCATCTTAAGCTTTTGTTTTAACTTGACTTTCAATGATGTCTTTTCTATTTCTTGCTATTTGTATTATACTTCCATATACTAGTTCTGTAATGCTGTTGTTTGGACCCTCAATTTATAAGTCTAATGCTCTCCTTACATCTTTTTGTTTATGTTCCTTCTCTTTTCTATGAGGTCTCATTTTTAATTAATTAATATGTATACAATTCACGTAGATATAACACTTCTTGCTATTCTTTGAAGTATATATCCCTGTAGGTCATTTTCCTTATCAGTCTTTGCAAGATTTCTTCCTTCCTTGCCTTCCTTTCTCCTTTTTTTCTTTCATTTTCTTTCACTGTTAGATATCCTAAACCAATGTTCTGCTTTTCACGGTTTCAAGTAATAATCCACTGTTTTGGAGAATATTCTCAACCTTTGGATCATTTTCCAATGGGAAACTAGACCCAGTTATAGAGACAGTCATGGGCAAGAAGAGAGAAAAAATAAAGATTATCCTTCAGTTTTTAATCTTGAGAGTTCCTTCAAATCTCAGACGTGTGGAGTCTCCAATATGATTTCAGGGCTGGTGGTGGGCTTAGGAGCTGGGCAATTCTCTGCTTCTCCTCTCTGTCTAGAATCTTGTTTTCCTCCTTGACATCAGTTTTTAAAGTTTACTACCTTTCATTATCTCCTTTTCCTTGTTGACAGTTATTAGTGATTTTTTGGAAAGGACTTAAAAACAAACTTATTTGAGGTATATTTGTTAAGTAATAGGGAAAGGAAAATCCATGAGGCAATCTTAGTTCTCTTTTCTAACCTAAGAGTCTATTATCCTCTACCTAGTCATATTTATATTTAAAAAGCAAGTTACAGGAAGAGAGAAGCATTTTTGGAGGAAAAATATCTATTTCTTTGAGCTGGATGTGATCTCAGAAGTCATTCATTTCTCAATTTCCCAGAGCCAGTTAATGACTGAGCTGGGACTAAGAAAAGGTCTCCTGATGTTTCTGCTTTCTGTCTTCTTTGTCTTACTATTGAGTGCAATTTTACATATGGGAGGTGGGAAAGAGAGAGAGAGGAAAGGAAGGAGAGAGAGAGAGGTTTTCCTGCTGGGGGCTTTCCTTTCCTGCCTCTAAAGATACTGCCTATTTTCTCTTGCAGTCGCTTAGTCATGCCCGGCTCTTTGGGACTCCACAGACTGCAGAGCGCCGGGCTTCCCTGTCTTTCGCTATCACTATCACTTACCCCTGGAGAAGGCAATGGCACCCCACTCCAGTACTCTTGCCTGGAAAATCCCATGGATGGAGGAGCCTGGTAGGCTGCAGTCCATGGGGTCACTAAGAGTTGGACACTACTGAGCGACTTCACTTTGACTTTTCACTTTCATGCATTGGAGAAGGAAATGGCAACCCACTCCAGTTTTCTTGCCTGGAGAATCTCAGGGATGGCAGAGCCTGGCGGGCTGCTGTCTGTGGGGTCACATAGAGTCGGAGATGACTGAAGCAACTTAGCAGCAGCAGCAGCATCATTTACCCCTGGGCCTTTGTTAAGAGCAGCCTGGAGGCACAGAAACTGGGGCTTGACTGTAAAATTAAAAAATTATACATAGGATAAAGACTCAATAAAGAACACTAAGGTGAAAGTGTATGCTTTTTTCTTTCTCCTCTCTTCTCTGGCTTAAAAAATCTCCATCAGGTATAACTCATTTTAGGGTTTGAAACACTGTAAAAGTGAGAAGTTTGATTTTCTGGGATGACCTCAGCTGCTATGACAAATGATGAGAATTGAAGAATAATCCCTGTGAGATTTGTATGACAAGTACATGGATTTTAATCTTGTCAGTTGAAAATGGCTTTTAAAAACAAACCAAAAGGGAATTCCCGGCCTGGTGGTCCAGTGTTAGGACTTGATGCTTTCACTGCCGTGGGCCCGGGGTTCAGTCCTTGGTTGGGGAATGAAGATCCTGCAAACCATGGTGGGCAGCCATAGATAGGTAAATAAATACCAAAGAGAAGTCAAAGGAATGTAGTTTAGTAGGAAATGTAAAAACATAATCTGCCTTGGGTGTAATAACTCCTTAAAAGGTCAGACTATCCTGCGTGATCAATGAGGCATCTCAGAACACAGCCCACCTGTTGCAATGGGCCTTCCCTCTTCTGAAAGGAAGACACATCAGCAGAAAGCTACGAACCTATCCCCAAACTTACTGGACCAATTGGTCGCTAGTCACTGGAATAAATATTTCCCAAGCTGCCTAGAAATGCAGAGTTCTATTGCTTAAAGAAATCTGTGATCTTTATTCTACAGTGAGGACTTTCATTAATTCTGATTTAGGGACATCTGGAGGTTAAGCTTGACACTTAACTGCAAGAGAAAGACAGAAGTACAAAACGTACAAGTAAAGTCTTTTCTGTCAGAGTCAATTGGGCATGAAAAGCTTGGAATTCATAACTAATTTAAAATTGTTTATGGGGTGATATGTCATGAGGGAATTAAAGGATGATGGAATTCTATAGGTTCAGAAACACACAACATGGGAGCAAATGACCCCTGGCTCCTGGGGAGCAGCAGAGCAGCATGGGAAAGAGGACCAATTCTGAGATCAGGGTCCCATTTTGCCATCTATTGACTTGGGCAAGTTACTTAATTATAAGCCTCTGTTTCCTCATCTGTAAAGTGCAGATCATAATATAAGTGTTCATACATTTATTACAAAGGTTAAATAGGATAACATGTAAAATGCCTGAATTAGAATAAGTACGCCATAAATGTTAACTGATGTTATCGTTGTTATTATTTTCCCCTGAAGACTATCGTTCACATTACTTTTGCTCATATCTCTTGCAAGGAACAGTCCAGCAATGTCTTACATCTTGCTCTTTCCATCTTTTTTGGATATATGTGGTCATAACTCTGAAGAAGACAGGTTTTTGTTTTGTTTTATATCTCCCTGTCCCCATTCTCATAAATGTTGCTAGATTTTCCTTTGAGAAATTACCTCTGTCCTACTCTGAGACTCTGTAGGGTAAGGCTATCCTGGCTTCCAACTCCAGGCTGTCTAGTGAATCCAGCCATTTCAAATAGACTGATTGACTCAGGAGTGAGTAGATAACCCAAGTCAGGCTGATGAGATTCAGTCCTGGGGTTTTTGCTAGATCTCTTAGGAAAGCGAGAACTGCTAACCCATTAGGGTATAAATCTGGAGATACTAGTGGTCATCATAGGGAACAGGCCGCCTGAGAATGGAACCAACACAGAGGAACACATAACTGAGAGATGGAGTGGTTTCCTAAAGGTATGAGTACCTGGCTTCAGCTGTAACTAAACACACACACACACTTTACAGTTTTATAAGCAAAATAAAATCTTTTTATTGCCTAAGTCAGTTTGGATTGAGTTTCTGTCATTGCAGCTGAAGGAGTCCTGCCAAGTCCCAGAGATAAATCAGAAGTAGATAGTATGATCCAATTGCTCATTTTTGTGTTTTTTTTCCCCACATTTCCCCCTTCTCTTGTATTCAGTGCTTTTAAGCTGTCTTCTTCTTCATTTTTTTCATGGGAAATAATCTGATAATGTTTGCCCTTGATGCTGCAGGGTGAATTTCTATTATTATGTTATTTTTTGTAGAGTTGATATTCTAAGCTGTACATTTAGCCCTACAATGAAAGGCTTTGATCCTGCTATAGGATTTTAGCTCTAAATAAGGTGTGTCCTGATCAAAAGAGATTTAAGAAATGTATCAACCAAACAACAATTTGTAAATCTTGTTTGAATTCTACTTTTAAAAACCAACAGTTTTTTAAAATAAACACTTTTTTAAAAAGTTTCTATCTTTAGGAGATAAACATGGAAATGTTTTTAGGTGAAAAGATACATTTGAGATATGTTTCAAAATATTCTGAGAGGCAAGAGGTGGGAGGAGATGAAGTATAGCTGAAACAATATTTGCTATAAACTCAGAGGTTAAAGCGTCTGCCTGCAATACAGGAGACCTGGGTTCCATCCCTGGTTCGGGAAGATCTCCTGGAGAAGGGGATGGCAACCCACTCCAGTATTCTTGCCTGGGAAATCCCACGGATGCAGGAGCCTGGTAGCCTACAGTCCACGGGATCACAAAGAGTTGGACACGACTGAGCAACTTCACTTCACTTCAATAGTGTGGNGGGGTGGCGCGGGCCGGTATGAGGAGCGGGCCTTAGCCGCGTTAGCCGGAGTGGAGGCTTTATTTAGACCTTCTCACCTACCCTCGGGCTTCCCTGCGGCTCAGAGTGTAAAGCGTCTGCCCGCAATGCGGGAGACCCGGATTCAAACACTAGATCGGCTCCAATGGAGAAGGACATGGCAACCCCACTCCAGTATTCCTGCCTGGAGAATCCCGTGGACGGAGGAGCCTGGTGGGCTATATATATAGTCCATGACTGAGCGACTTCATTTCTTTTTTCACTTTCTTTCACCTCCCTTGAAGTGAACGAACAATACCTGATATCTTTCCTTCCTCTCCTACCGTCTCCTTGTGGGCTTTGCTCAGTCGTGGCCGACTCTTTGCGACCCCATAGAAGAGCCAGGCTTCTCTGTCCATGGGATTTTCCCGGCAAGAATACTGGAGGGGGTTGCCATTTCCTCCTGGGTCCGCCTGCTTACCGACCCCAATAGTAAAGCCCAGTCCCCACAGCATAGGAGAATTGCTTCCCTGGACCCGTTTCTTTGAACTTCCTTTGTTTTTCCTTAAAATTCTCGGGTAATTGTTTTCAGAAAAAATACTGATGTTGTCTTTATGTATAAATAACATATTTGTCCGCCTGAATATCTGAGGAAATGACACAGCCTTGTCTTCTGTACCTTGCTTCGGGATGCACTGACTATAGAAAGACTATGGTTTTTCCAGTGGCCATGTGTGGATGTGAAAGTTGGACTGTGAAGAAACCTGAGCGCCGAAGAATTGATGCTTTTGAACTGTGGTGTTGGAGAGGACTCTTGAGAGTCCCTTGGACTGCAAAGACATCCAACCGGCCCATTCTGAGGGAGATCAGCCCTGGGTGTTTTTTGGAAGGACTGATGCTAAAGCTGAAACTCCAATACTTTGGCCACCTGATGCGAAGAGTTGACTCATTGGAAAAGACTCATGCTGGGAGGGATTGGGGGCAGGAGGAGAAGGGGACAACAGAGGATGAGATGGCTGGATGGCATCACCGACTGGATGGACACGAGTTTGAGTGAACTCCAGGAGTTGGTGATGGACGGGGAGGCCTGGCATGCTGCGATTCATGGGGTCGCAGAGTCGGACACGACTGAGCGACTGGACTGAACTGACTATAGAAAGCTCTAAGACGGGTCATTACTGGACATTGGTGGTGGTGGTTCAGTCACTAAGTCGTGTCTCTGCAACCCCATGAACTGCAGCACTGCCAGGGTTCCCTATCCTTCACCATCTCCCAGAGCTTGCTCAAACTCATGTCCGTTGAGTCAGTGATGCCATCCAACCATTTCGTCCTCAGTCGTTCCCTTCTCCTGCCTTCAATCTTTCCCATCAACAAGGTCTTTTCCAGTGAGTCGCTCTTTGCATCAGATGGCCAAAGTATTGGAACTTCAGCATCAATCCCTCCAATGAATACTCAGGATTGATTTCCTTTAGGATTGACTGGTTTGATCTCCTTGGTTAGAAACTGAGTTTTGTCAAATTGAAAGATATTGCTCATGAGTTTTTGTACTTTCTTTTCCAGGAGATGTGACTTACTAGATACTTATCATTCTTAGATTTTGAAAGTGAACAAATTTTTTTTTTTTTTTTTGGTAAATGTGTTTATATTTTTTTTCTTCAGAGGCTTCAACGATGGCCTCAGATCTGGAACAATTATGCTCTCATATTAATGAAAAGATTGGCAATATTAAAAAAACTCTATCATTGAGAAATTGTGGTAAGTAAAACAGATTCCACTGACTTTGTACATTAAAAATACATTTTGATTATTGTCCCACTTTGATATCTTATGCGTGGATAAGTGAAGGTATCTTAGGTAATTTTCAGTTTTGAATAGTGATTTTTAAAGCAATCTGCTATCCATATTTTGAGTATTGCAGAGGATACTAAAGTGTAAATCACATTGAACAATGAACTAGCTAATAATTACATTTATTTATTTATATATGTTTTTCTGAGACACACAGGGCTGAGTAGTAAGATTTTAAGGTTATGTTCAGTTCCTGATTCTAGAGCTAAGCAGAGATACTAAAAGATAAAACCAGAAACAGAAAACACCCACAGAGATAGAAGTATCCCATAACTCATATTGCAGACTGCTTTGATAAGGAAGGTTATCAATATATATCAATATTGTCAATATATATCACTAGGAAACAGCTAATTGAAAATGAAATCAATTTTTTAAACATCCAGAAACTTGGAGGTTGTGACCATCTTCCAAACTAGCTTGAAGTGCAGAGAAACGGGATCCTGGAGAAGTATCATTTACAAAAACGATGTGCTCTCCAGCCTTATCTAGGAGAACTAAAGATTTGATAGGCAGAATTCCATCTGCAGGGGAGATCCTGTAGTTTGTATTTTGAATGGATACTTTTTTAAAAATTCAAAAATGAAATTATACTGTTGGAATGTCCTTTCAAATTATACATGTCCTTCTGAGACATATTCTCCCTCCTTTGTTGAGAACCACTAGTAAAGAGACTCATCCAGTTTACAGTTGGTGGCTGTGTATTCTGTAGAAAGTTGAAGCTGAAGCAACTGTGGGTTCTTCTGTAGCCCCCAGTCTCACATGAGGAAACCAAGGCTCTAGAAGTCAGGCGACTTGCCCAGGTTCTCCTGCTTATCAGTGGTCAGTTGGGACTACGGCTTTTGTGTCCTGATTCCCAGGATAGTACTTGTCTATTTCTATGCCATTTTTATTGGATAATCTAAAAAGGACATTTAAATCTTTAATAAGTAGTCTTTAGATTTTCTTTCTGAGAGCATGATTACTCTTGGATAAATATAACTTAGAGATTATAAAACTATCAAACCTTGAATTCAAATGGCTCCACTGAAGCATGAGGCCTGGCAGAAGCAGTCTGACCTGTTAGGTTACTACACACTGGGTAACTGTCATTTGTACGTGGAGAGAATAATTTGTTTGGTTCCGCAGCCTATTCAGGAAAGCCCAGTAATATGTTTGCCACGTTGGCTGCTGTAATTTACTAGATCACTACTATCAAAAGTAGTGAATTTACTTGTGCACTTATTTTACTACAAATCAGCAAACAAGGCCCTAAAATTTAGGTGACTGGGTTATTTGAGATACCAGTATATCTGACTTTCACCCCCTGAGACTAGTCTCAGCAGAGACATCAGTACTCTTGTTTACTTGTTCATTTCTTTCAGCTGTTATGAACCTTCAGTCAAATGCTTTATTAGATTGTTGAGTTGTAACAGCTTGCCTTTACTGAGTGCCTTACTAGGTTGCAAGCAGAGTGCCCACCCCTCTTCTCTGTACTTTCTTGCTTCTCATTAATTCTCTGAGGGCAAGTGCTGGTGTCTCTGACTGCAGGCCTAGAAACTCTAGCCATTTCACTCTGCATCTGTAATCTCCAATGTGGTCAAATTTTGTTTTCACTTAGGCGTATTTCATGATTTGGTTGTTAGAAGAGAAGATGGAAAATATTTGGTTATGAGGACGGTTTTCCCTTTTGTGCTTTTGAGGTGCCCTTAAAAAAAAAATTTTTTTTTTTCCACTTTTATTTCTAAGGAGGAAGTTTCTCTGGTTTTCCCATCCTTGTATCTATGAAGCTGAGGAGAGGGGCCCAGCAGTGGGGTTGGGAACATGAGAGCAGGCTACTCTCCCCTACCTCCCCCAGACACTTGCAGGCCAGTCCAGAATGTAAGCTTATCTTTCTGGCCAGTGATTAGAATTTTTCAGGTTTACACATTCACAGGATATATCCCGTGAAGAGAGTCCTGGCCTCCTTCGGGCTTCTCACTTCCAGCATCCTGTGCTTTGAAGGCCCAAAGGCGGGACTCTTATCCCCATTAAAACCAAATGTATTAGGTTGCTGAGGTTGACAACCTCCTCTCTCCCGCATTTCTCTGCACCTTGTGTCCTGCTTCTGCATGCCCCCCACCCCCCTCATTAGGGCTACTGCAGCATCAGCTCATACACTATCTGGTCTGTGAGTCTTCAAGTTGAAACTCATGGAGATTTACCTTTTTTTTCTCCTAAGAGCTCAACTATGCATGCAAAAGGGTGTTTATTTTATCTAGCATTTCTAAGTGCTTTATTATAGTGGGAGAATTTTCCAAAAACAAAAGATTCAGGGAATACTTTGTATTTACCTCCTCCTTCCTTTTTTTCATGTTACTTGGTAATGAGTTCTTAAGATTATTCATGGAGACAGGTGCTAGGGGCTGAAACATTGTTCGTTCTTCACCCTCAGTGTCCCTTTAAAATGGTAAGGCTCTGTTCCAGGAGTTCCCTTGGCTACATGTAGGCTTTATGGTTTTCTATGTTTTATTTTCCATTTTATCTTTTTTTATTAATAGGGAAAGAACCTACCTTGAAGACCATTTTAAATAAAATAGGAGATGAGATCATTGTAGTAAATGAACTTCTAAATAAATTGGAATTGGAAATTCAGTATCAAGAACAAACCAACAGTTCCCTCAAGGTAATGATTTTTCTAGTGATGAAGCAAAATAAAAGAGGCAGTTAATATAAACACCTAATCACCAGGGAATTTGTAAGGATTCTTTATGTTTATAATGTTGTTAGCTTTGATTATTAACAATAAAGAGTACTATTTGCATTTTGTTTTCCCAGTGTAAAGGACTCCAGAGTTCCAGAGGTATTTCTCCATTGCTGGTAGCCAATTTATTTACTAAAAAGGGAATATTTCCTAAATAATTCTTGGGAGGTTGAACTTAAATAAATGATCTCCTGGGAGTGTGGTGTGGGAGGAGTGCCCGCCCTGGGTTGAAGAGACATGGTTTCCCACCATGGCTCCCCCAGCACGCTCTGCCACCCTCAGAAAGCCATTTTTCCTCTCGGAGTCTCAGTGCCCTTAACTGGAAAGTAATGGGTCATGCTGGAGTATTCCTTGGGTCCCTTCTATTGTGCCTTTCTTCTCTTTGTGCAGAGTGTAAAGATTCTCAGGTTAAAACAACCATTTGAGCCTCATTCACACACACATTTTGTTCTAAATAAGCCTTTACCTAATAAAAATGCTTCTGATAGGATGGGAAAAGAATCTGTACCATAATTACCTTGTGCTCTTAGAGCCACTGCTATGTTCAGTGGGGTTGATCAAGGTGGCCTCTGTAGTCCTTTTCAAGCATTATAATCCTCAGTGTCTGTAAAGATTTTTCAGGGGATTTTCTGTAGGACTGGACATGATTATGCTATCCTGCTGGTGGTTGAAATGAGATCAGTGTCTCTGAACATGATCCAGGTCTTTAAAAGAAAGATGTCATACAAATTCAAAACAAACCAATAATGGTTACATTTCTACCTTGCCCAGTAAGGCCCAGGGTTAGGTGTGGGTTTAGAGAAGGTCCAACTCAGGATTAAAGCCTATTTGGAATGTTTGTTTACATGATGACTAAAACTGAGATGACAGGGATCCAAAGGTACAGAGTATTTTTTCTTATTAAATTTCCATGAGTTCATAACCTCAGATTCTTGGGAAAGTTAAATAAAGACAACACAAAATGAAGACAGTTATGATCAAGTAGAAATTTTCATTAAGCAAGAATATACAAAACCTTCCTAAGCAATATCTCGTCCTTGCATTCCAGGAATGTATTATCATTTGGTGCCGAGGAATGCTTGCTAAGTCAACAAAAGCACTTTTACCAGAATGACAAACATAAATCTTTCATATACTTTTTAATTGCTTCCCAAGGTTGAAGTATTTTAGAAAGACATAAATGTCAATCCTACCTGTTGTAATGTTATTCTAGCAGTTGTTCTCTGAACAAATCTAGTAGAGAAAAATAATGTATCACCATCCCAAGTCAGCTCTAGAAACCAAAGGGCTCCTTTTAAGTATTGTGGAGTTCAGTGCTTTTTAACCCCTTCCACTCAGCATCACTGTAGTGGTACTCGGTCTTTCCTGCTCTTTTTAAAATGTTAAAACACACATAGGCAGCACAGATGCTTATTTGTGAGCTTTTTTCTTTTTCTTTTCTTTTCAAAGGAACTCTTTGAATCTCTTGAAGAAGATTATAAAGATGTGGAGCATCTCAAAGAAAACATCCCTCCCCATTTGCCTCAAGTAACAGTTACCCAGAACTTGTAAGTGTGTTTATAATTATTTTTACTCTCTGGACTTATAAAACTATTAAAACAAGCATTTTAGATCTTTTTGCTTTTCGATATACTTGCAGTTTTGTTAGTGATTATCCAGTTTTGTTTTGTTTTGTTTGCACTTAAACGAGAAATAATCTTTCCCTCATCTTTACCAGTTTTCTTATCCCACTGTCTCTAGGGAAAATGTGGTGCCTCTTTCCCAGGGATCAGTCCCTCAGAGCAGAGTTTGTTAACATTGGCTCTGTTGACATTTGAGGTCAGATAGCTCTTTTTTGTAAAAATAGCATATTTAGCAGCATCCCTGCTCTCTTCCAATGGAGTATCAGTAGCTCTCCTCTACCCCCCCCCCGCCCCGCC
>SJYA01002888.1:267857-330836 GCA_006410615.1 Neotragus moschatus
CTCCTCTACCCCCCCCCCGCCCCGCCCCCTCCACCCAGGTGGTGACAATGAAAAATGCCTTCAGACATTGAGGGGTAGAAAATCTCCCCTGACCCTTGAGAAACACTGCCTTAGGGTAAAAATAAACTGAATGAGCCTCCTATGTTAAAAATAGCTCAGGGAACAAAGGCTTAGCTCCACTGTTACCCTGAAACTCTGGTCCTGCCTCTCTGTCTATTCCCTGCTGGTAGATGTTCTTGCCTGCCCTTTCTCCTGAAGCCCCTAAAAGCTAGCTTTTGGCTGTTAATTACTACCATACTTGTGAAAATGATTGGGTGAAGGTCACAAAGAGGTAAAAGCAATTACTTCTTCAGCCCTGCTTCCTTTCTGATTTTATTTTGCTGCTCCTCTTTTTGAAATGATGCTGTCTGCCCTGCCGGGCCTTCTTAGCTGTCATCCTGCATCTTTGACTAGGCTGCCCCCCTTTTCTCTGCCCTCCTTTAAGTTACAAGTGTCTCCTGAGACACTGTTACTTACACCGTTATTAATGCTCTCAGATGTCCAGCTCCAGCCTTGACATGGCCTCTGGTTCAGCTGTTTGAACTGCTTGCTCGGAGTCTCACAAATGAGCTGTTCTCTCCTCCAGGTTTACCTATGAGAGACTAAATTGGCTATCTCCTTGTCACCTACCCATCACCTAGACAGAAACAGGGCATCTTCAACCTCTCTCTCTGTCTTGTAGCCCCTTGGCCTCTGTGGGGTTTTGTCTGCCTCTGCCCTCCCTCTCATTGTCTGGCTCCATGAGATCTTTCATCATCTTTTGTCTTTATGATTTGGGAGTTCCTTGTGTTTTGTCTTTCCAGTATTTCTCCACTGCCATCTCTCCAGTCCTCTGCCACCAAAATTGTATTTCTTTTTTTGATTTTATTGAAGTATAATTGATTTACAAAATTGTATTTCTAAAAGGGGCTCCCCTTGTATACCACGACTGACTATTTTAACTTTTGGAAATGGATCAGATATACAGAAAAGTAATTGAAGTATTATTAGTGCAAATTAAAGGAGAATAATAAACATCAGTGAATCTACCAGGCAGATTAAGAAATAGGACACTGCCAATACCTACAACACTTCTTTTGTTGCAGATTCTCCTTCTATCAAAGAGGTAATCACCCTGGCATTTGTGATAATCAGTTTTGCATATGTGTTTCCACCAACAATATACTGCTTAAATTTGAAAACTAAAAGGAAAGCACGAATCTTGCTGTGTAGGAAAAGAGCTGTGTTGCTGCTGATAGTTGAAGGTCTCCAGGAAATAAGCTCAACAAAGTCCCCGGCGTGCCAGGGTACTTTGGAATTTCCCTCCAAGAAGAGAAAATTAGGGAGTTCCTTGGCAGTCCAGTGGTTAGGACTTAGTGCTTTCACTGCCACGGACCAGATTCAATCCCCTGGTCAGGGAACTAAGACCCCACAAGTTGAGCAGTGTGCCCCCACCCCCCAAAAAAAGGAAGAGAAAATTAGTGGGCAGGGTCTGAAGGAATGGAGGAACAAAAGACATCTTGGGGTATCTGCCAGGTCTATTGTGCTGGACATTGGACACCCAGCAAGAATGTGGCCCAAGGAGTAGGGGGGATTTTCTTCTAAACTCACTATGGCCTAGGTTCAGCTTTCAGGGCCAGGTCACAGCAGAACCTTTGTATAGGCAGAAAAGGTTATTTTTAGCTGATGCGCACAGCAGGGCCTGAGAACAGGCAAGTACAGGTAAGAATCAACCAGGCTCAGCGTGGAGTCTCAGGTTAGGTTTCATGTAAGGATGATGCTACAGGCATTGGGCATCTTCACCTTCACAGCCTGTCACACGGTCGTGTCCTTGTCACACTGCCTCCGTCAGGCCTGGTTGCTGTCTGTGTCTGGTACTCAGCTGTCATCTTGGGATCTCACCTCCCTGTCTGTGGGATTCCCTTTGTATACTCCTGGGTTGGATCATTTTTTTCCTGTATCCCCTTTTCTGTTTGGAGAAGTCAAGCCAACCTGACTTCCTGCTGGCACAGTGGTTTCTTCCTTCCCTGGCAGTTAAACAGCCTACAAGCTATAGCCTGTTCCTGGACTCTGTTTGCCAGTGCAGAAGGAGCTGTACTAGGCTTCTCACCTGCACCAAAAAAATGGAGCAGGACTGGCCCTAGGGAACCCACGTTCATTTCTGGCAGCTGAAATGAGTCTGCAGCAGGTGGGACTGATACTGGCAACCATTGGGGTAAGTTAGAAGTATAAGATGATTGATGTTTCCACATCCAGAAATAGGGAAATCAGAAAGAAGTTGTTCAGAGGTTAAATTCAGCTTCACACATCCTGACTTTGAGGAGCCCGTGAGATAACAGAAGAAGACGTTTGGCATGTGTATTTTTTGCACCGTGTTTGGTGTGTATAAATGACGTAATTATGTTAGTGAAGATTTGGGAACTTAATTTTTCAGTGTTCTCTCCACTATTAAAAAAAAAACCCTTTTTTTGTCTGTGCCACGGGGCATGTGGGATCCTAGTTCCCTGAGCGGGATTGAACCCGTGCCCCTTTCATTTGCAGCTTTTGGAGTCTTAACCACTGGATCACTGGGGAAATCCCTTCACTATTCAGATCTTCAAAGCATTAGTAGTAGGGATAGAAAACGAAAATGTTGCCTATAAAATTATAACAAGATGGAAAAATTATAAGATGATGTGCTTAATACTGGTCATTTTCATTTGCGAAGCCTCCTACTATGCCACAGAATTCTGACAATTGTGTGTCTCTATTCTGTAGTGTTAACAGATCAGATCTTGACCCTGAAGAACCAGTCAAAGTTGAGGAACCTGCACCCACAAAGAAGCCTCCCAAAGAACAAAGAAGTATTAAAGAAATGCCGTTTATAACTTCTGATGAGTTTAATGGCATTCCTGCGTGAGTATTTGAGATAAATTTTAGCATTCAGCTCTTTAGTAATCAGCATACATGATTTTCATAAACCTTGAATATATTGTTTGTAACATGCTGTGTTCCAGTATTGATCTTTTCTAAAATAGTTTTGCATTATGCTGCAGGAATCTTTTGTGGAAGATGCTTAAAATTTTTTTTTTTATTTAATTGTAAGACCCAGTCATAGATCTAGAGATGGATCACTTTGTTCCGGAGTCCTCTCAGGGTCATTTTATGATACAGATTTTGTATCCAATTACATTTTAGAAGTAGCCTCAGTTTTGCTACAGTTTTAAGGAAAGGAAGTATGTTGTATAGATTTGGAAATTAGCACAGAGAGAGCTCTGTTTGATTTCCGTTTGTCCATTAACGTGTGCCACACACTTGTTTGAGTCTGCTCTATTCTGGGCTCTGGGTCACTGAGGAGAAGAATACAGGGGTGAATGGGACAAGATGCTTCCCCCCAATAAGGACTCCATTGCTCTTCATAGAAGACATTAATGGGGAATCAACTATGGAAATCCACATTTTTAAACTCATAATTCCAGGGCTTAACTTCACATCTTGGCTTTATATTGTTGCATTTTTTTAAGATTTTTTTATACAAATAATGCATGTTGTTAATGTTTGTTGTTAGACTGATAACTCATCTGTAATTCCACCACTCAGGCAAGATAGAGTATTTCCTTCTGTATTTTAATTTCACCTACATAACAAATTGTTTCTGATTGTTATTACAACAGTGTAGTTATTCTATGAATATAATTTATTTTTTTTATTGAGTATTTTTCCATTATTAACTGTCATCGAAAACTTGGATGTTAATAGTTGTATAATATTTTATGGTGTGGCTACTCTATAAGCTATTTAAGCATGACTTTATCAAATATTTGACTGTGTTGTTTTGAAGAATGGTACAGTGAAATTTCTTTTACACAGGTCTATTTTGTAATTCCTTTATTATTATTATTTCCTTGAGTTAGAGTCCTAGGAGGAGACTTCCCGGGGCAAAGAGCATGGTGATTTTACTTGCCTGAGAGTTGTCCATCCAGATTTTTTTTTTTTAGGTTTACAGAAAAATTGAGCAGACTGAACAGTGTTCTCATAACTGGAAACAGTTTCCCTTATTACTGACATGTTGCATTAGTGCGGTAAATTAGTTACTGTTGCTAAACCAGTCTAGATACTATTGACTAGACATTAACTAAAGTCTGCAGCTTGCAGTAGGGTTCATCCTTTGTGTTGTGTAGTCTGTGGATTTTGTCAGATGTGGGATGTCACATCTCCACCGTTATATCATACAGAACAGTTTCACTGCCCTAAAAATACCCTGTGCTGCTCCATTTCATCTCTCCCCCGAGACCCTGGCAGCCACTCATCTTTTTATTGTCTCTATAGTTTTCCCCTTTCCAGAATGTGGTACAGTTGAAATTATACACTGTTGCCTTTTTGGACTGGCTTCTTTCACTTAGTAGTACACATTTAAGATTTCTCTAGTGTCTTTTTGTGACTTGATAGCTCATTTCTTATTATCACTGACTCTGATGCTAGGAGGGGTTGGGGGCAGGAGGAGAAGGGGACGACAGAGGATGAGATGGCTGGATGGCATCACCGACTCGATGGACATGAGTTTGAGTGAACTCTGGGAGTTGGTGATGAACAGGGAAGCCTGGCGTGTTGCAATTCATGGGGTCGCAAAGAGTTGGACATGACTGAGCGACTGAACTGAACATTCCGTTGTGTAGATGGAGTAGTTTGTTTATCCATTCATCTGTGGAACAACATTTTGGTTACATCCAGTTTGGGGCAGTTATGACTAAAGCTGCTGTAAACGTTCACCTGCAGGTTTTTGTGTGGACATGTTTTCAGCTCACTTGGGTAGAACCTAGGAGTGTGATGGCTGGTAAAACTGTTTAGCTTTGTAAGAAGCTGTGACGCTGTCTTCCCTAAGTAGCTATAGCTTTTTGCATTCCCAGCAGAACAAGAGTTCTGTTGTTCCATATCCTTGCCTGCATTTAGTTTTGTCTGTTGTTTTCTATTTTAGCTGTTTCAGTCAGTATAATGTACCTCATTGTTTTAATTTTCAGTTTCCTAATAACATGATGTTGAGCATCTTTTCATATACATAGTTGCCCCTTGAAAAATATATGGCAGTTTGACAGATCTGAGACCTGGAATGAATTAGTTTTTTGTTTGTTTTGGCTGCTCAATCATTTCCTTTGTTGACAGCTTTATGTGATTAAAATCATTTGATGCTGTTTGGTTTTCTAAATTGTTGTTGCCAAGAACAGATGGCTGTGAGGAAAGGTGCAGTAGAAAGGTCTTTAGAAAATGCTTTCTTGGGACTTCCCTGGTTCAGTGGTTAAGAATCCACCTTGCAGTGCAGGGGATGTGGGTTCAATCCCTGATCGGGGAACTACGATCTGACTTACCTCAAAGCAGCTAAGCCCATGTGCCACAACTACTGAACCCACGTGCCACAGCTACAAAGTCTGCGTGCCACAGCAAAAGATCCCACGTAACGCAATGAAGGTCCGCCTGCTGCAACTAAGACCTGGTGTAGCCGAGTAAATACATGGATAAAAGAAGATGCTTCCTTGTAGGGAGGGAAGATGCTTCCTTGTAGGGAGGATATTGAAATAGTCATTGTAGAGTATTCGTTTTTAAACTAAGAGATTATTTAACGATTGAGAGACGTTAAAAGGTTAGAATAAGAAGAATGTGTTCCAAGCATGGGGCTTTGATTCATTTATCTTTAAAAAGTTGATACTAAGGTGCAATTTAAAGTGGAAAACACTGGCACTTGTTTTGAAGAAATTAAAGGATAGTTCACATGGTTTAAAGCAGGGGTCCCAATCTCCGGGATCTAATGCCTGATGACCTGAGGTGGAACTGATGTAATAATAATAAAGCGCACCATGAATGTATCACACTTGAATCATCCCCATATCATCCTCCCCTACCCTGCCCGACCCAGTCTATGAAAAAATTGTCTTCCATGAAACTGGTCCCTGGTGCCAGAGATTGGGGACTGCTAATTTAAAGGAATTTCTTTGTGTTGAGCTGTGGCATCAACTGTTTGTGGAAATTGTGGTTAAAAAAAATGAGTGGAGAAAATGAATTTAGAAACGAGAATAATGAAAATGAATGGTTTTGGTCAATATGAATATTTTTCTTTAAACATTTATACATTATTTTATATTAAGAAACTTTCAATTAGAAAACTGCCCCTTTTAACAGAGGGGAAAGTCAGAGTTTAATATAATGAATCCACAATTTATTGAAGGGAAAAGGGAAGCAGATCATGAAAATTTTGTTTTGGGTGTATACAGACCACTCAAAATCGAAGGTCTCCTATCCTTACATCCTAAGACTGTGATTGGCATCACTGACTCAGTGGACATGAGTTTGAACAAACTCCAGGAGATAACGAAGGCCAGGGAACCCTGGCATGCTGCAGTCCGTGGAGTTGTAAGAGTCAGATAGGACTCGGTGACTGAACAACAGGAAGACTCTGGTGACTGGGAGGACAGGCAGGAGGGAGACTGAACTGAAGAACGGGCTTTAGAGTCAAAGAGACAACGCTTACTCCACCTGCCAGTGCAGGAGACACAGGAGATGCAGGCTGAACCCCTGGGACAGGAAGATCCCTTGAGGCAGGATCCCAGTATTCTTGCAGGCTTCCCTGGTGGCTCAGATGGTAAAAAAAAAAAAATCCACCTGCAGTGAAGGAGACCTGGGTTCAGTCCCTGGGTTGGGAAGATGCCCTAGAGAACGGAATGGCTATCCACTCCAGCATTCTTGCCTGGAGAATTCCATGGACAGAGTATCCTGGTGGGCTGTAGTCCGTGGGGTCAGAAAGTGACTGAGTGACTTTCACATTCACTTTCAGACGGTATTTAAGGCCATTTGAGTGTGAAACGAGTGAGGCTGTCCATCCTTCTCCTCTGCCAGGCAGCTGTGCAGCTTAACTGCTGGGCCCTCTGATCCCTTTGCAGCCCCTCCACCACCAATTCTTCTTTGTCGACTCTTCATCTCTGTTGTCTTCTTTGTCATTTCCCCTTCCTCCTCCCTTCCCCCCCCCCCCCTTTATTTCTCTGAGCAGATCTGTTTCTGCAGAAAACTGAAGTGGTATGAGTTATATAATTNCAGCCCCTCCCCCCCCACTTCTTCTTTGTCGCCTCTTCATCTCTGTTGTCTTCTTTGTCATTTCCCCTTCCTCCTCCCTTCCCCCCCCCCCCCTTTATTTCTCTGAGCAGATCTGTTTCTGCAGAAAACTGAAGTGGTATGAGTTATATAATTTATTAATACTAAAATACTTCTTCCCCTTGCTTACAAACATTTTAAAATATTTAAATAAACTGTTATATTGGAATTAATCCATTGGAATCAGAGTTTGAGATTAAATTGTTAATTTAAATTGTTAAATTGTTACAATAATTCTGTAAGGAGTAGGGATAGAGATTTCTTCATCCAGATATAAGCAGGGGAGATAAGCACTAATACATTGTAGCCTCTACTTAATTTTTCAGTGGTTGAGACACATCTAGTTTATTTGGAAGTTGCTACAAAATATTTTTCCAAAGAGTGCTAGTAGCTTGTATAAAGTAGTTGACTGTAAAAAGTCACCATATGTAAATATTTTTCTTCAAAGAAAACAATTTTGTATGATGATTCTTTTAAAAAATCATTTTCTTTTTTTACAGGTACATGAAATCCCGCTTAACCTATTGTCACATTAATGATGTTATTAAAGAAATCAACAAGGCAGTTGTTAGTAAATATAAGATCCTACATCAACCAAAAAAGTCTATGAGTTCTGTGGCCAGAAATCTCTATCACAGATTTATTGACGAAGAAACAAAGGAAACCAAAGGTAAAATGAGTATATATATATGTATGTGTGTGTATACATGTCAGCTGTTTGGAGTGTAACTAAATCATGAGAAACAAACTAATTCCAGAAAATTCTAACTCTAGAGAGGTAGTTCTCAACCAGGGACAGTTTTCCCACCAGAGAATATTCTGCCATCTCTGGAGAGAGCTTTGATTGTTACACCTGGGGTTGGGGGTGCTCCTGGCACCTGGTGAGTAGAGAACAAGGGTCCTGAGTAGAGTAGAGACCACCATAGGGCACCCACAGGGCAGCTCCAACAAGAAAGAATTATCTAGTCTAGAAAATCTAGTCTGTCTAGTCTAGATAATTATCTAGAAGCATCTAGTCTAAAACAGTAGTAGTGCCGAGCCTCAGAAATAACTGCGTAAGTCTCTTACGGAATGATCCCCAGTGTTTTCAGAATTAGAATAGTAATAACAGCTGGTGATGCTTAGGTAACACTTACTATGTGGCAGAGAGTGTACTAAGGCCCTCGCAGCATCCTTATGAGTTGTGTACTATTATTACTCCTATTTTACAGATGAGGAGGACTTCAGTTCCTTTCCCCAGGTCAGTCAGTTGAGTGATAAAGCTGCCATGGGTTTCTGGGTTACTTTCTCTTAACCACTACCATATTGCTTCTTGAAAAGTGAATTGTTCAGAAGATACCAGCAGATAGCCAGTGGTAAAATAAGCAAGGCTGCACTGCTAAAATGCTACAGTGAACATTATGCAACTTCAGTTGAAAGAATAATTATTTTAGCAAGAACACCAGTTCTCACTTTGGTTCAATGATGATAGTCAAAGTCATTAACGCCATTCATAGTCATAATGTAATATATTCAAGACTCATCTTGAAAGTTGTCCTAATAAAAATTAGCACCAATATCTTTACTTTCAGGTCATTATTTTGTAGTGGAAGCTGACATAAAGGAGTTCACAGCTTTGAAAGTCGACAAGAGGTTTCATGTGATACTGAACATTTTACGACACTGCCGGAGGCTGTCAGAGGTCCGAGGGAAAGGGCTCACCCGATACGTTATAACCTAGCGTCCTTGCGAGCTTTTGAACCAGCTAACAGGGTTTAGGGGCTGTTCCTATAGTTCCTTACATGTAATTTTTTAATACATAATTTTTTTAGCTTTTTCATTCTTTTTTTGTTTCTTCTAAAAATAAAGCATGTATATTTAAAAATCCGCTACCTTACAGTAAGTCCTTAATCACCTACCATGTGAGCCTCTATTCTAGGCATACAGTGGAACTAAGAAATGTTCCTATTTATTTTTCATGTTCAGTGACAGAGCCGCCAGTCCCAGTAAGAGGGATGCAGATAAAAAGCCAAAGTTCAGGAAGAGAAGATCATGGAAGGCGAGGCCCTTTGGAATTAAAGGTCATTAGTGTCTCTATTCGGAGAAGGCAATGGCACCCCACTCCAGTACTCTTGCCTGGAAAATCCCATGGACGGAGAAGCCTGGAAGGCTACAGTCCATGGGGTCGCTGAGGGTCGGACACGACTGAGTGACTTCACTTTCACTTTTCACTTTCATGCATTGGAGAAGGACATGGCAACCTACTCCAGTGTTCTTGCCTGGAGAATCCCAGGGACAGGGGAGCCTGGTGGGCTTTCGTCTATGGGGTCTCACAGAGTCGGACACGACTGAAATGACTTAGCAGGAGCAGTGTCTCTATTCCATCCCATAGATTGATATTTCAGGCTATAGTCAGAAATTGGATATGAGGGCAGCACGTTGATCCCTGGGTCGAGAAGATCCCCCAGAGAAGGGAAAGGCTGCCCACTCCAGTATCCTAGCCTGGAGAACTCCATGGACTGTGTCGTTGATGGGTTCGCCAAGAGTCGGACACGACTGAGCGACTTTCACTTGCTTGCTTTCATCCATGTGGTTTTCTGCTTTCCCATATGTGGTTAAGGAACAGCTTACCTGAGATGCATTCAGTGTAAATCAGTCTGTAAACATCTACCTGTAATGAAATTGTAATAAAAGTTATTGAGATGAAAAAGATGATAAGATGTGCGAACAGATTTATGGTGGAAAATGGGTGGTTGGGTTGTGAGAATTGAATGGAGCTTCACTTCTGCACTTGGGGAGACTGTTAGTGTCATCTGTGTCTTAGTGCTCTCTAGAGAAACCGGACCAACAGGCTATCTGTCCATGTGAAGTGAATCGAAAGAGACTTAGTCGTGTCCAGCTCTTTGTGACCCTGTGGACCATACAGTCCATGGAATTCTCTAGGCCAGAATACTAGAGTGGGCAGCCTTTCCCTTCTTCAGGGGATCTTCCCAACCCCAAGATCAAACACAGGCCTCCCACATTGCAGCTCTCTCTCTCCATCTATCTCTAGTGGAGATTTATCATGAGAAATTGGCTCATGTGATCATGGAGGCTGGGGGGCCCCCAGATCTGCTGTCTGCTAGCTGGAGGCCCAGGAAAGCCAGTGATGCGATTCAGTCTGAGAACCAGGGAAGCCAGGCCAGAGCAGGTGAGATGAGAAGTTGCAGCTCAGCAGTGAGGCAGGAAAATAAAGGAACACATTCTTCCCTCCTTCCTCCACCTTTGGTTCTACTCAGGTCCTTCCTGGATGGATGGGAAGACGCCCACCCACATGGGGAGGGCAGTCTGTTTGTTTCATTGAGTCCACTGATCCAGTGCTCATCTCATCTCAAAACATGCTCATAGACACACCCAGAAATGATGTTTAATATGGGTGCCCGGTGGCCAGTTAATCCTGAGTCTATGTCTGTGCCATCTGCTTGACAGGCTGATCCTTGTAGCCGTGAAAAAAGTGGCCTGGTTAACACTCACTGTGATGACCCCAGAATACGTTATGGGCACTGCTTATTTATTGTTATTCTTTCTTTCTCCCTAATTTAAATGCAGGTATGTTTAATTTTGACTAGATGGACCTTTGTTGGCAAAGTAATATGTCTCTGCTTTTTAATATGCTGTCTAGGTTGGTCATAAAACTTACCTAGTCAAAGTTATGGTTTTTCCAGTAGTCATGTATGGATGTGAGAGTTGGACTATAAAGAAAGCTGAGTGCCAAAGAATTGATTGCTTTTGAATTGTGGCGTTGGAGAAGACTCTTGAGAGTCCCTTGGACTGCAAGGAGATCCAACCAGTCCATCCTAAAGGAAATCAGTCCTGAATATTCATTGCAAGGACTGATACTGAAGCTGAAGCTCCAATACTTTGGCCACCTGATGTGAAGAACTGACTCATTGGAAAAGACCCTGATGGTGGGAATGACTGAAGGCAGGAGAAGGCGATGACAAAGGATGAGATGGTTGGATGGTATCACTAACTCGATGGACATGAAATAAACTTTGGGAGTCGGTGATGGACAGGGAAGCCTGGTGTGCTGCAGTCCATGGGGTTGCAAAGAGTCGGACACAACTGAGTGATCAGAACTTCATTTTCAAGCAAAATGACAGGCTTGTTCTACTTACTTTTGAAAATAACATTTTTCTTAAAATCCAATTTTGAAAGGACTTTGTGGTCCTGGCCTCTCTGCCCTCAGACCTGGTCCTTGCCCTTTCTTTGCCCCCCGTCTTCTGCAGTAGCATCAGTAGCTCACAGCCCAGAAGCGCCTGTGCTGTCCAGTGTCCCCGTAGCATGGCCCTCTCTAGAACTTTGTGCCCTGAACCTCATGTCACAGCTTTCTGCTGCAGGTCTCACAGCCTGGAGGGGAACAAATTCCAGCTGACTGTCTCCAGCTGAATTCCACAGAGCCTGATGCCTGGTTTACCACCCTCTAGTCCTACCAGCCTAGGTAGAAGAAGGGTTCACAAGTGACCGAGGACCTCACTCTGGCTTCTTTGTTGAGATACTTATTTTTTAAAAACATTTTATTTTGTTTTGGGATATAGCCAATTAACAGGTTTCCTTGGTAGCTCTGATAGTAAAGAATCCATCTGCAATGCAGGAGACCCAGGTTTGATCCTTAGGTCAGGAAGATCCTTTGGAGAAGGGAATGGCTACCCACTCCTGTATTCTTGCCTGGAGAATCCCATGGACAGAGGATCCTGGCAGGCTACAGTCCATGGGGTTGCAAAGAGTCGGATATGACTGAGCAACTAATACATAATCAGTTACCAAACAGTGTTGTGATTGTTTTACATGAACAGCAAAGGGACTCAGCCATACATATACAGGTGTCCATTCTCCCCTAAACTCCCCTCCCATCCAGGCTGCCACATAACATTGAGCAGAGTTCCATGTGCTATACAGTAGGTCCTTATTGGTTATCCATTTTAAATATAACAGTGTGTACATGTCCATCCAAAACTCGCTAACTTATCTCTTCCCTCCTGGCAATAATAAGTTTATTCTCTAAGTTTGTGAGTCTCTTTCCGTTTTGTAAGTAAGTTCATTTATATCATTTTCTTTTAGATTCCACATATAAAGGATGTCATATGATATTTCTCCTTCTCTAACTTCACTCAGTATGACAATCTCTAGGTCCATTCATGTTGCTGAAAGTGACATTATTTCATTCTTTTTTAACAGCTGAGTAATATTCCAGTGTGCATTTGTAGCATGTCTTTACCATTCATCCATCCATGGACCTTTAGGTTGCTTGCATGTCTTCACTATGGTTAACAGTGCAATAATGAACATTGGGGTGCATGAATCCTTTCAGATCAGGTTTTTCTCTGGATATATGTCCAGGAGTGGGGTTGTAGGGTCATATGGTAGCTCTATTTTTAGTTTTTTTAAGGAGCCTCCATATTGTTCTCCAGGCTTCCCAGGGGGGCACTAGTGGTAAAGAACCCACCTGCCAATGCAGGAGACATTACAGATGCAGGTTCAATCCCTGGGTCAGGAAGATCCCCTGGAGAAGGGAATTGCAGCCCACTCCAATATTCTTGCCTGGAGAATCCCATGGACAGAGGAACCTGGCCGGCTACAGTACATGGGGTCGCAAAGAGTTGGACACGACTGAAACAACTTAGCACGCATGTACATACTGTTCTCCATAGTGGTTGTACCAATTTACATTCCCACCAACACTGTAAGTGGGTTCCCTTCTCCCCACACCCTCTGCAGTATTTATTTTTTGTGGATTTTTGATAATGGCCATTCTGGCTGGTATAAGGTGATAATCTCATTGTTTTGATTTGCATTTTTTCTAATAATTAGTGATGTTGAACATCTTTTCATGTGCCTCTTGGCCATCTGTATGTCTTCTCTGGAAAAATGTCTATTTAGGTCTTCTACCCACTTGTTGATTGGGTTGCTTGTTTTGGTGCTATTAAGGGTCATGAGCTGTTTGTAAATTTTGTGATTTACAAGTTTTTATGTGATGAAATCTTTTACTCTGTTCCTTTATAGGTTCTGTGTACTGGAAAAGTGGGTTATTTGTAAATTGAAATATTTTTCCCAGGTAACACGGGCTAGCTAAAAGTGGTCATGCTAGATCACTACTTCGGTCTTGTTTTACCTCTCCTAAGGACCCTGTCCCCTTTCACCTCTCCTGAGAATACTCTATCCCCTTTTACATTTCTTAACTGTGGGTGTCCCCTCAAATTGGCCTCATCCAGTTTGAATGTCTGGATGTGGATCTTGTGTCTATCCTACTTTCTAGTTACAAAGGGGAAATGTAACTTTAAATGAAGAGATCTGATGGTCGCTCCTTGTGGCAGGTTGTATTTTGCAGAATGGATGGGTGATGGGAGAATTCCATACTTTGCCCCATGCGCTCTTTCAGGGTGATGTCAACACTCTTCCAGCAGAAGGCAGGCACTTTTTTCCCTCTCTTTGAATCTGGAGATATACTTGTAACTGCTTCAGCCAATAAAATTGTGAGGAATGCCACTGCCTGATTTCCAAGCTAGCTATTAAAGAGAATATGAATTCCATCTGGTCTCTTCCTTGGGATGCTTGCCTTTGGAACCCTGTCACCATATTGCAAGAAAGCCCAGACTACATGGAGAGGTCACATTAACTGCCACTGACTACAAGTCATGTGAGCAAATTATTCCAGCCCCCAGCCTTAAAGTGTTCTTGCTGAAGTCCCAGACATCCAGGAATAGAGACAAGTTGCCCCTACTGTGCTCTGAATTCAGGACCTGCAGAAATCATGAAAAATAAATGATCATAGTAGTTTAAATACACTACATTTTTGCATAATTTATCATACAATGAGAGAATGAAAACACTTCTCAAACTTTGCATCACCAATCATGGGACATCCTGACATCTGCCTTCTAATGTGACACGGTATGAAATAGCACTGCCCGTGAAATACTGTCAAAAAGATTTAACTCAAATCTGATGGAGACTTTGGTTCTATCATTTTTGTAGGAAGCGCAAGGGACAGAGAAACAAGTTAAAAGTCATCATGAAGAAATCAGACAAATCCAGATATAAGTAACCTGGTCTCTTAAAAGCAAGTCAATAATAGAAAAGAATAAAGGGATCCAGTTCTGGATTAAAAGAGCCTACGATTATAGTCAACATAAACCATGAACCTTGCTCCCTTTTGAAGAAAAAGATACAGGGACAGATGGAAACTTAGGTTGTGTCTTGGATGCAGTGAAAGGACTGGTACCTATTTTCTTAGGTATGATAGTCTTGTGGTTATGTAGGAGAATATCCCTATCTTCTGCAGGTATGTCTGAGATATTTTGGGATAAAACAATATGTTTATAAATGGCCAATCAATATAACTGGATACATCCTTACATAGAGTATACATGGCAAAGTGTTAATAATTGTTCAGTAATCTGATAGAATAGCATTCCATTATAACATTTTTTCTAATTCTATGTGTCAACATTTTTTTCCTAATAAACTTTAGAGTACTTGTGAAACAAACACTGATTAGATATTTACATTTCATGAAAACACAGAACTTGTGGGCTGGTGACTTGAAGCTGGGAAGGAAGGGTTGTTAGCAATCCTTGTGAAATTCAGATTCCTGTATCCATGCTTCCTAGCACTGCTCACTGAGCCTAGACTGGGTGTTTGAGTTTAATGCATTAGGTGAAATTTCTTGAGTTATGCTGGATGCAAATATTATGATTACACATGAAGCAATGTGTTGGGCATCTATTAATAACTTCTGCATGGGAGAAATGATGCACAGCGTATAAAGCTTGACATCTCGAAAATACACCATGTTTTCACATAATCTTAGGTAGGTCATCTACTTCACGAGTGAACGTGGACAGATGTTCATTTCAAATGCAAGTTTAACTTAATGATGAGCCCACTTGCCTGCCTTTTTACAACTGTAGTGCAATTTCAAGCTAATATTTTAAATCTAAGATCAATGCACCAACTCCCAAAAGCTCAACTAATTAAAATTCCTTGTCCTAATGGGTCAACAGGACAAAGTGGGCAATTCTAATGACAAAAGCTTTCTTGGTAGAGTGATTGTCAGCTGTGCCTCAACTGCATACTACAAATTACAACTCTAATCCTAACTGTGACTCAGAAATCAAATTATTTCTTGGGGATACTCTCTTCAACTTAAAAATCCAGTAACAGGGTGCATCAGCAAGAAAACTTAAGGCACTCTGGGGCTTCCCTGGTGGTCCAGTGGGTAAGAATCCGCCTGCCAATGCAGGAGACACAGGTTCGATCCCTGGCCCAGAAAGCTCCTTCATGCCACGGGGTAACTAAGCTCGTGCACTACAACTGCGGAAGCCTACATGCCCTAGAGCCCGGGAGCTGCAACAAGAGAAGCCCCTGCACAGCAGTGAACACCCAGCACAGCCAAAAATAAACACTTTTTTTAAAAAATGGGAAGAAAACTTAAGCTTCAGAAACATGGTTCTAGTCCTACCTTTGCAGTTTACTCTCTCTTGGTTCTACCTTCAAAAATTTGACCCCTTCTCACAAGCTACCACCCTGGTTCCAGAAGTCTCTCTTGGATTAACTCAAAGCTTCCTGACTGGATTCTGCATTAATTCTTGCCCTGCTACTGCCTGTTCTCCACATGAACTCGGAGTTGGTGATGGACAGGGAGGCCTGGCCGTGCTGCCGTCCATGAGGTTGCAAAGAGTTGGACACAACTGAGCGACTGAACTGAACTGAACAGCCTATTCGCCACATGAACCAAAGTGATTCGTTCACTCTGCTACTCAGAACCCTCCAGTAGCTCCCCATTTCTTACAGAGCGAAGGCTGAATCCTCATTAAGGCCTGCGAGGCTCTTCGTGGTCCCTCTTCAGCTCAGTGGTACCGTCTCCTACTCCAGCCGCTATGGCCGCCATGCTCTTCCTAGACGGGCCCAGCGTGAGTCTCCCCAGAGGGGTACACTGGCTGGTGCCTCTGCCAAGAAAGTTCCTCGTCCTTCACCCATGTGACCCTACCCCCTCACCTCCTTCATATCTGCTCAAGTGTCATTTGATCCTTCAGGCCTTCTCAGACCACCTTTCATTATATTTACAGCTTCCTCTGTAAGACTTTCCTTTGCTGCTTTATTTTCCTTCTCAGCACATACGTCTGTCTGATGGTTTATATACTTTACCTGTTTATTTGTCTCTCTCTTCCCACTAGAATATAAACTACTAAGGCCAGGAGGGTTTTTTGTCCCTCTCATTCCTGGCTCAGTGGGTAAAGAGTCTGCCTGCAATGTGGAAGACCTGAGTTCGATCCCTGGGTCGGGAAGATCCCCTGGGGAAGAAAATGGCAACCCACTCCAGTATTCTTGCCTGGAAAATCTCATGGACGGAGGAGCCTGGCGGGCTACAGTCCATAGGGTCGCAAAGAGCCGGACACGACTGAGCGACTTCACTTATTTCTCTGCAGTGTCCCCACTTTAACAAGGCTTTCCAGCAGAGGGCGCTAAACAAACATTTACTGAACATACGTTAACGGAGAGTTTGTGGCTGTGGGCAAGTGACTTCGTCTCTCCAGGTCTTGGTTTTCTGTGTATATTGAGATGGTTGAATAAAACTTTCTCTCTGGACCTTCTAGGTTTAATATTCTATGATTTTAATATTTCCAGTTACTTCTGGGAAATATACTAACGTTGAGATTAAAGGATATTCTCTCTGCAGGACTATAAAATTTGTTTTTGAACCCACTCCAGTATTCTTGTCTGGAGAATCCCCATGAACAGAGGAGCCTGGCAGGCTACAGTCCGTGGGGTAGCAGAGTCTGACATGACTGAGCATCTAAGCACACGCACATTTTACTATAATTACACGGAGCTCTCATTGGGGCCAGTGTGAGGAAAGCAGGAGAGACTCCATCTTGAAGCCTCTCATCCATCTTAAAGACTTGATGTGAGCTGGGCCTGAACCCTTCCCCAGAGTGAGGAAACCATTGCTGGTGAAAACCAGCTCTCCTGGAGACTTCCCTCCCAATGGATGACAACGGAGATTGTACTTGAGGTCAGGTTGCCACTGTTAGATTAACCATGGAGATATCACCCCTTGACATATAATCATTGTTCCCCACCTTTAACCTTAATTGTTTGTTCTCCTAATACCTACTTGTTGTAAAACTCAAACATATACAACAAAGAGGTTGCTACCATGTAACCAATCACGTAGTAGGGTGTATAAAACTGGGCCTCTCAGAAACATCAGGGTCCTTGTTGGGAACTGATTTCCCTTGTACCCGCCAGCGTAATAAACTGTACTCCACTGTCTTGAGTGTCTTCTGAGGTGTGTTTTGCGACTATGGATTCCACAACATCAGCTTTTAACCAAAGAATCTGTAAAGTATTAAGCTTCAAGAAATACTGAAATTCTAATTACTAGTAAAATAATAAGAAGATTTCATTGACTAAAGTGTTAGTCACTCAGTCTTGTCTGACTCTTTGCAACCCCATGGACTGTATAGCCTGCCAGGCTTCTCTGAGCCATTCCCTTCTCCAGGGGATCTTCCCAACCCAGGGAATGAACCTGGGTCTCTTCTACTGCAGGCAGTTTCTTTACCATGTGAGCCACCAGGGAAGCCCTCCACTGACTAAGGAATGGACACTTACGAAAACAAAACAAAACAACAAATCACGTTTTTTATGGGGTCGCAAAGAGTCAAACATGACTGACAAACACTGTTCACTGTTGATTAAGGACACTTACAAAAAAGTGTTTTTTCTTTTTTTAGCCAATATCTTTAGCTAATCTTGCTTATTAGAAATAGTTTTAGGATTTCATAATTTATAAATGTTACACTTAATCATAAATGAAACTACTGTGGTGCATTGAATAGACCTATGTGTTATAGAATGCAGTTTTGTTTCATGATATTAAATGATTTCTTTTATGAAACATTCCACCTCCTAATAACCATTGTCATTGTTCCATAAATACATCTACCAATACAAGTGGCATAAAGGGACAGTTACTGAAGATATTGAGGACTCTTCCTGGATATATTCCCCACAGTGTTACTCAAACTGGTGTCAAGAGTATATATGCATGATTAGAAAGTAGAAATAATTCAACACAATGTCAGTTGAACTTTGTTCAAGTTGGGTTGACAGAAGATAAGTCTAAGGAACATGCAAGAGAAGTGTTTATCAGAAATTATGGTGCTTAGTAAGTTGTACCTCAAATTCTTCATTGTGAGCACTCTTGCCCTGTTCCTTTTTAAAGAATATTTTTAAAACTTCTTATTCTGTATCGTCTGTTCTGGGTCTTTGTTGCTGCTCTTGGGCTTTCCCTAGTTGTGGCAGTGGGGGCTACTCTCCGGTGCAGTGTGAGGGCTTCTCACTGCGGTGACTTCTCTCATTGCAGAGCAAGGGCTCTCGGACGTGTGGACTTCAGAAGCTGCAGCACGCAGGCTCCGTAGCTGTGGCTTGCGGACTCTAGAGCACAGTCTCAATAGTGGTGACGCACAGACTTAGTCACTGCATGGCATGGTCTGGAAAGATCCATGTCCCTTGCACTGGCAGGCAGATTATTGAAAAGTAGTAAATGTAGCTGGCTTCCCTGGTGGCTCAGACGGTAAAGCGTCTGCCTACAAGGCGGGGACCTGGGTTCTATCCCTGGGTCGGGAAGATCCCCTGGAGAAGGAAATGGCATCCCACTCCAGTATTCTTGCCTGGGAAATCCCATGGACTGAGGAGCCTGGTAGGCTACAGTCCATGGGGTCGCAAAGAGTCGGACACGACTGAGCAACTTCACATTCACATTCACATGTAGCTAGGAGGCTACATCATTTCTTTAAACTTGAGATTAAATTTACCTCCAGTGAAATGCACAGCTCTTAAGGATACAAATCAATGAGTATTGACCAGTGTATCTATCCATGTAACTTATACCCCTATCATTTTTTTTCTTGAACTTATTTTGAGATACTTATATGCACTTGTACAAAATAATACAGAGAGCCCTTAACCCTGAACTCTTCACCTCAATAGCACCATCCTCCACAATTTTTGTACAATTATCAGAACCTGGATATTGATACCAATACAGTGGAGACAGAACATTTCCGTCCCTCACAAAGCCCCTTTCTGGCCACACCCACTCCCCTCCCACCATCACCTCCCCCTTAGTCCCTAACAACCACTCATCTGTTCTCCGTTTCCATAATTTTGTCATTTCAAGTGAAGTCGCTCAGTCATGTCCGACTCTCTGTGACTCCATGGTCTATATATAGCCCACCAGGCTCCTCCATCCATGGGATTCTCCAGGCAGGAATACTGGAGTGAGGTTGCCATGTCCTTCTCCAGGAGATCTTCCCGACCCAGGGATTGAACCTGGGTCTCCCGCATTGCAGGCAGACACTTTACCCTCTGAGCCACCAGGAAAGCCCAAGATTCTTGAAATGCTTTCAAATTCTTGAAATTCTTGTCATTTCAAGAATGTCATATAAATGGAATGACAATATAAAACCATTTGAGACTGGCTGTTTTCACTCAGTGTAAGTCTCTGGAGATTCATCCAGGTGGTTGCACATAGCAAGAGTTTGTTCCTTTTTATTGCTGAGTAGTGTTCCCTGGTGTGTGGACGTACCATAGCTTCATCATTCTACCCATTGAAGTACAACTGAGTTATTTCTAGTTTGCAGCTCTCATGAATTCAGCTGCTATAAACATTCAAGCACAGGTTTTTGTGGGGAAACAACTTCATTTATGTGGGAGTACAACTCCCAGAAGTTCAATTGCTAGATCCTGTGGCAGCTGTATGCTTAGTTTTTTATTTTTATTTTTTAACTGCCAAATTGTGTCCCAAGTGGCTGTACTGTTTGAAATTTCCCTCTGAGCGCTACTTTCACTACATCTCACAAATATTGCTAAGTTGTATTTTCATTTTTCTTCCTTCAAAATTCATCAAAATTTCTCTTAAGACTCCTTGTTTACCTAAGTGTTATTTGGAAATATTTGTTTAATCTCCAAATAAATATTTTGCCATTCTCCAGCTATCTCTCTGTTATTGGTTTTTAGATTAATTCCACGTTAGTCTGAGGACATACTTCGTATTATTTCTAGTTTACAAATGTGATATTTATGACCAGGGATGTGGTCTCTCCTGGTGACTATTCCACGTGAGCTTGAGAAGAATGTGTAGTCTGCTGCTGTTGGATAAAGTATTTTATAAATGTCAATTAAATCCAGTTGGTTGATTGATGGTGCTGTTCCCCTCAACTCTGTCCTTACTGATTTTCTGCCTGCTGCATCTGTTGATTGCTGACTGAGGGGTGCTGAAGTCTCCAATGTAAGAGCGGCTTTGTCTGTTTCTCTTCGTTCTTTTTACCTTATGTATTTTGCTGCCGTATTGTCGGGTCTATACACATTGCTGTTGTTCAGTCACTAAGTGGTGTCTGACTCTTGCGACCCCATGGTCTGCAGCAGGCCAGGCTTCCCTGTCCTCCACTATACCCCAGAGTTTGCTCAAACTCATGCCCATTGAATCAGCGATTCCATCTGGTAGTCTGCTGCCTCCTTCTCCTCCTGCTCTGTCTTTCCCAGCATCATGTTCTTCTCCAGTGAATCGTCTCTTCACATCAGTTAGCCTAAGTACTGGAGCTTCAGCTTTAGCATCAGTTCTTCCAATGAATATTCAGGACTGATTTCCTTTAGGATTGACTGGTTGGATCTTGCTGTCCAAGGGACTCTCAAGAGTCTTCTCCAGCACCACAATTTGAAAGCATCAATTCTTTGGTGCTCAGCTTTCCTTATGGTTCAGCTGTCACATCAGTACACGACTACTGGAAAAACGATAGCTTTGGCTAGACAGACCTTTGTTGGCAAAGTGATGTCTCTGCTTTTTAATATACTATCTTAGCTTGTCATAACTTTTCTTGCAAGGAGCAAGTGTCTTTTAATTTCATGGCTGCAGTCACCATCAGCAGTGATTTTAGAGCCCAAGAAAATAAAATCTGCCACTGTTTCCATTTTACCCCATCTATTTAGGATTGTTATATCTTCTTGGAGAATTGAGCCAATCAATCATTAATGCCCATCTTTATCTCTAGTAATTTTCCTTATTCTGAAGTTGGCTTTGTCTGAAATTAATATAGCTACTCCACCTTTGTTTTATTATTAACAAGACATACCACTCTCTATTCCCTTACTTTTATCTGTCTTCATAATAAAGTTCATTTCCTATAGATAGACAACATATAGTTGAATCTTGATTTTTTTAAATCCACTTTGTCAGGCCCTGTCTTTTAATTGGTATATTTAGACAATTCATATTTAAAGTGATTATTGATATATTTGGATTAACATCTGCCATACTTTTTACTGTTTTCTGCTTGCTACATTTGGCTTTAATTCTTTTTAAAAACCTTCTTTCCTGCCTTGTCTGGTTTTGAGTGTTTATATGAATCAATTTTCTCTTTTCTCTTAGCTTGTCAATTATACTTATTAAAAAATTTTTTTTCAGTGGTTGGCCTAACATTTGTTAACATACATTTACAACTAAATGAAGTCCGCTTTCAAATAACACTATAGTGATTCACAGGTAGTGCAGATTCTTTATAAAAGAATGTTCCTAGTTACTCCCTCCCATCCCTTATAACTCAGTGTTATCCATAAGCTGTAATAGTTCCTATTTTTATTTTGAACCAACAATTATCTATCATATTAGTAAAAAAATAACAAACATAAACGATTTTACCTTTATTTCTTCTCTGAAGGTTCTTCCTAACTTTATGTAGATCTGAGTTTCTGACCTGCATAATTCTTTTTGTCTCTAAAGAACTTTTAACATTTTTCTCAAGGCAGGTCTACTGGCAACAAATTCCCTCAACTTCTGTTTGTTTGAAAGTCTTTTCTTTTTCAATATTTATTGTTGTCCTATTTATTTTTAATGTTTATTCATTCATTTGGCTGTGTTGAGTGTTTGTTGTGGGATATGGGATCTTAGTTCCCAGATCAGGGATCAAGCCCGAGTTCCCTGCACTGGAAGGCAGATTCTTAACCACGGGGGCCATCAGGGAAGTCTCTGAAAGAGTCTATTTTTCTTTCATTCTTGAAGGATAATTTTGACTTTTTTTTTTTTTTTTACCCATCACCTTAAATATTTCACTCCTTTCTCTTCTTGTTTGCTTGGTTTCTTATGAGAAGTCCAGGATAATTTTTTATCCTTGAACCTCTTTAGGTATTTTTTTTCTCTGACTCCTTTCCAGATTCTCTTTTTCTTTGATTTTCTGCCATTTAAATGTAATATGCCTGGATGTGTAGATTCGGGTATTTATCCCTGCTTGATGGTTTCTGAGATTCTTCTGTTGTTAATTTTGGAAAATCCTCACGAATTATTACTTCAAGAATTTCTTCTCCTTTCTTTCTTCCCCTTCTGGTATTCCCATATTTATGTTTCCCATCTGTTCCCTCATTAGTCCTGGGACATAGGTTGTTTGCTCCTAAGGCTCTGCAGCCCTTTCAGTGGAAAGCCCAGTAATGTTTAACAAATTCCTCTCACTTAGGAGAATTTGATCGGAGAAGGCGATGGCACCCCACTCCAGTACTCTTGCCTAGAAAATCCCATGGGCGGAGGAGCCTGGTAGGCTGCAGTCCATGGGGTCACTAAGAGTCAGACACGACTGAGCGACTTCCCTTTCACTTTTCACTTTCATGCATTGGAGAAGGAAATGGCAACCCACTCCAGTGTTCTTGCCTGGAGAATCCCAGGGACGGGAGAGCCTGGTGGGCTGCCTTCTCTGGGGTCGCATAGAGTCGGACACGACTGAAGTGACTTAGCAGCAGCAGCAGCAGAAGTCGATATCCAACTCTGTCTCCTCTTGATGAGCAGCAGCTGATATCTTTCCTCGACTTTTCAGCAGTTGTTGCCCACGTGCTCCTCGCAGGTGCCTTCTCCAGGCCCCTCCTCCCCTCAGCGCAGCGCAAAGCAAACGTCTGAGTGGAATGTTTGAGTAGATCTGGGGGCTTCTCTCCCTGTGACTCCTTCGTTTCCAGGATTCCATCCTATTTCCAGTCACTGGCATTCCCAAAGTCCTTCCTCTGATACCTTGAAGCAAGGTAAGGTTGGCGCTTTCTATTTGAATTTTAGTTTACGGTCCACACAGCTGGGGAATGCCTTTCTAAATGTGGGAATCACCCAGCGCAGTTCCCTTTTTCCAAGGGGCATATTCCGTCCAGTTCTGCCTGTGTGTAGTCCTTTACCAGAGCCTTCAAACAATAGTTTTTCTTTAAATAACTTAAAAATGTTGACTGTTGTTATCTATGGGAGAGTTAGTTCATTTTATTCCTCCATCACCGGAACTAGAACCTAGGAAGCGATTTCTTCATCGTTTTGATGAGACCAGCAAGGTAACCTTTAGGATAGAGACATTACTTTTAATTCCCTGATGGCTCAGCGGTTAAAGCGTCTGCCTGCAAGGCGGGAGACCCGGGTTCAGTCCCTGGGTCGGGAAGACCCCATGGAGAAGGAAATGGCACCCCACTTCAGTATTCTTGCCTGGAGAATCCCATGGATGGAGGAGCCTGGTAGGTTACAGTCCACGGCGTCGCAAGGCGGACACGACTGAGCGACTTTACTTTCACTTAAGTCCCTAGATCACCAGTAATTTAAAAAAAAAAAAGTCATGTACTTGCTCTGTGCTCTTAAGCCACCATTTTCTATTTTCGACAGGTGTATTTTGGATTAAGGAATTTCTTCCAGCAGGACGTATTTATACATTTAGACTTAATCCTGGCCTGTTTCTGCAGCTTGGAAGAATATTGAGAGAAGTGTTCTGTTTATACTTTTATTATCAACTCTAATCATTGAGGAATCATTGAGAAGAAGCTCTCTCCCCTTCTCTAGTCCTTTGTGTTATCAGAAGCAGCTCTTGGTATTAATAAGCTAGAAGTAATGATTCACTCCCGGTTATCCTTTCAAACAATTGTTTGTTTCCCTAGACTGGAACACCCAAGCTTTGCTGTAGCGCGTGGGCGGGGCATGGAGGTGGGCGGTTCCCTTCTATTCCGAGGCTCTCCTGGAGGTGGGGTTGGATTCAGAGATGTTTATTCACAAACACCGTCGTCATTTGTGAGTGTGAGCTGACTGCTGTCTTGGGGGAGGAGTGAGAAGGGCAATTGTTCTTTCTGCCTCCTGGACCTGCTCTGAGTCAGAAGAGACTGCCTACCACGTGAACCCCCATATTTTGCGGGTTCTCCAGCCCAGAGCACCTTTTTGAGACGAGTAAAGGGCAGTACTCTGATCACACAGGTTGGAAATTCATGTGTCAGATATGATTTTCTGCTTGTCTGTACTACCAGGGCAGAGACACAGTGATAAAAACAGTCACTGAGTTGTTAAAATACTTGTTTGCAACATTAAGAGGCTGAATCCCAAGAGCTTTGATGGGCTATAATGTTTCATTTTATTAAAAGTTAAATCTCATGTTATGTGGCCCTCTTCTAGGTGGCTGTAATCCTAGATGGTGAAATGTCTCCTCTGCCATAAAGGATTATGTGGATTATTTATGAAAATGGAAAGTGACTCCGTTTTCTTTCTTTCTTTTTAAACCTCTTAGCTTTCTAAATTATTTTTTAAAATGTTGGCTGTCCTGGGTCTTCGTTGCTGTGCAAGGGCTTTCTCTGGTTGCCCCACCTTGTCTTAGAAGCCCTTCTGTATGTGGGATCTTAGTTCTCCGACCAGGGATCAAACCCACATTCCCTGCATTGGAAGGCAGATTCTTAACCACATCTCCAGGGAAGTCTCTGCCCAGTTTTCTTAGCTGCTAATTTCTCTTTGTATCTGATTGTGTCTCCTGGTTTGGCCATCTCTCAGTCGTCTTTTCTGTCTACCCTTTGGTTCACCCTCCATCTATTTCTAATCCCAGCCTGATTTTCAGCCTGTTGTGACCGCCTATGATCTGAACCCTTAGCCTCCTGAGCTATGCCTGCCTCCTCATGCCCCTTTCAGTACGGCTTCTGTAGAAGCTCTTGGGAGAAACTTTAACATAGGGCTCCTTCATCTTTTTTTCCAGTCTGATAGACAAGATGGATGTGTTTCTCCACTTGACAAATGGTTACTGAACATCTGCTTTGACTCAGGTGTGTTAAAGCTTGGGGCTTAGGGATATTAAAAAAAAAAATGGTACAAGTTTTTGCTTCCATGAAGCTTATGTTCTAGAAGGGATTACAGCTAAGTAAGTGGAAATTATTTATGCCATGAATGCTTTGATGTGCGTGTACAGGATATTGTAGTGACCCACAGAAACACCTGACATAGATGTGCAGGGAGCAAGGAAGAGTTCTGGGAGGAGTGGTATCCAGGCCAAGGCCTAAGGGTGATTAGGAGGAGCGCGGATCCAAGCAGAAGGATCATGCCCATCCTTATTGCAGGGCATACGCCCAGGAAGGATCCAGGGTTAGACCCAGCCTCCAACTACGTCATCTACCCACCCTTTTCTCTCCTGTTTTAGAGAGTGTATAGACCACATGGGAGCAGTAAAGTCCCTGTGGGGGATAAATCAGAATCTGCTCTTTTTAAAAAGATAAATCATAAATTATTCATAAACTCTGCTAACTAAGAGTCTAGGTATGATCCATAGTTAAGGAATGCACTTCAGAAATAGTTGAATGTTCCAGTGTGGTGCTTTAAGAAAGCAATTCATAAAATAAGAAAAGTCATTAGAAATACACCCCCTCCCCAGAGACAACCACTGTTAAGAGTGGGGATACAATCTTCCAGAGTTTTTTCTTTCCAGCTGTATGTTAAGTGTATGAAAGTCTTGTGCAGTATTATTGGTCTTTTTGATTGAATAGATCATAAACATTTTCCAGTGTCATTAAATACTACCCTGCAGCATCACTGAAGTAACTGTATACTTTTTCATATGATGTACTTATAGAATTAGTTCCTTTTTGTTTGGCATTTGGGGTGCTTCCAGATTTTTATGAGTAACATTGTAGTATCTCAAAAAGTCTGTAAGCTATGTAGCTGAATCTTTCTAGTTTTGGAACTTCTATAAAGTGATTCTTCCATTTCTTAAGTTAAAGTTGAGATTCACTCAAATACAATAGGGTAAGTGATACAATAAAAGAGTTTTTTGGTTTTTTTTTTTAAATAGTTTGAGAAAACCTGTTTGTGAAAGCAGCAAGAGAAGAAGGAAACATTATAATTTTTATAACTTTCTTCTTCATAAACCTAGATAAGGTTTTCAATTTATGTTTGCATGGTTTGATGGTATTGATGATATTATTCACCGAGTTTTATAGAACTTTGAGAAATAGAATGAAAAGCCACAGATAATAGATTTAGGCACACAATGAAAATCATAATATTTTCTTAAAATGTTTACCATCAAAAACATAAAAGTGTAATTAAAGAAAATTTGCATTTATAACTTACTGCATTTGGTAGAAATCTAACACTTCATGTAAATTAAGGGAGAGTGGGACTCGAACTCCTAAGTTCAGGTTAGTTATTTAAAGCATTTTAAGCTACTTAAACTTATTATAATACTTTCCTTATTATAATACTATCAATGATAATGTGAGTTTATAGTCATTGGAGAGTTCTCAGTTGAGTCACAGGGATTTGTGAATCCTTTAAAGTGTTAATTTTAAAAAGCTAAAGTATTATTATCTTAATATCCACCTGATTTTGAATTTCTCTTAAATCTCTATTTCCCCCAAGAACTGATAAGTTTTATACCACCTTGAGATCATTAGTAGTTAGATCAAAGAAAATTTCTTGCAACATAGATATTTGATCATCTAGAAGCATCCACCAAGAAGCCATATGCTGCTGCTGCTGCTAAGTCACTTCAGTCTTGTCTGACTCTGTGCGACCCCATAGATGGCAGCCCACCAGGCTCCCCCGTCCCTGGGATTCTCCAGGCAAGAATACTGGAGTGGGTTGCCATTTCCTTCTCCAAAGCATGAAAGTGAAAAGTGAAAATGAGGTCACTCAGTTGTGCCCAACTCTCAGAGAACCCATGGACTGCAGCCTACCAGGCTCCTCCGTCCATGGGATTTTCCAGGCAAGAGTACTGGAGTGGGTTGCCATTGCCTTCTCCGAGAAGCCATATAAGCACACTTAATTTTGAAGAAAGTGCTAAACCTTTCCTAATTTCCTCTGGTTCCACAGTTTTTCTTTCTGGAGTTAGTAGGACTGTTTGGCAGTCATAGCCGGCTTATTACAAGTCAGTTTCAGGTCAGCCCCTGTTTTCTCTTCTAGCCTGAATTTCCAGACCTTTCTCTGTCTTCCCCCTTCTTCCCTCCTCCTCTCTCTTCTGTGTGCCATTCAGATTCAGCACGGAGGCTGCCTCCTGGTCCCCTGAAGGCTGGCTCTCAGGGATTTGTGTCCCCACGGGACAGCTTCCCACTTGCCTCACTGTTGCTTCTGTCCCAGGGAGCCTCTGGCCAGGAAGCAGGTGACAGAGCATCCGTCCTGGGTGACAGGAGGAGGCAGGACCACGTGGGCTGGGGCTCCAGGCCCTTGGCTTGTGCTTCCATCAGACTTCAGTTACTAAACACAAGAAAATCAAAGATAAAGATCACTAAGAATTCCAAGATGGCAATGGGGGGGTGGACTGGGGGGCCATTAAATCCTAAGAAGGAACCCTTCCTGAGGAGAGGGAAGGGGTGTATGAGACCATGCTGGTCACAAACCCGAGAAGCTGGCCCTGAATGTGGAGATGGATTTCGAGGAAAATAGTGCACTGAAAGGCTAAGTTACAAGTCAGATAGCAGGCACCTGGGATTTGAACTTGGGTGGTTTATCCTTGTAGTTCTGCTCATAACCCTTCGCTGGCCCATCCCCTGTGGTAAGGTGAGGCCAGGGTTCAAGCTCTGGGAGATTGGAAGCACAGGGTAGGAGGAGCCGTTTCTTTGTGCTTTTCTTGGATGCATGCTGCTGAGGTGAATGAATCTCAGTCAGGTCTTTGGTTTCTGTTGAGGATGGATGATGTCTCACCTATTATTTCTTCTTTTTAAAAATATTTATTTATTTTTGGCTGTGTCAGGTCTTAGTTGCAGCATGCAGGATCTTCTGCTGTGGCACGAGTGCTTAGTTGCCCCATGGATTTGGGATCATAGTTCCTGGGCCAGGGATTGAACCCGTGTCCTCTGTGTTGGAAAGTGGATTCTTAACCACTGGACCACCGGAGAAGTCCTCACCTATTCTTTACATTGGACGATGTTAACGATAAGAGCAGTGTGTCATCAATCAGCGTTGTCCTGATTTTTAAAAGGCTTCTCTCATTACATGTGTATTTATTTTCTTATGTATTAACTTTGCTGTTTTTGAAAACATTGCATCTGTATGGCCCTCCAGGGGCCGTGAAAGTGTCAAAAGGGACTAGGATAGCAAGTGGAAGAGCAGCTGTGTAATAAGTGCATTCATAAAAGCATGAAGCATGCCGCTACCATTTACTGCTGCTGTGCAGACGCAGGTCCACAGCGACCAGATGGGCCGTGGCACAGGGCCGTGGGCTGGGACGACAGGAAACGGGACAGTGCTTATCCAAAGGGGCAAGCTTCCAGTGAGTTCCAGCCTCTGGTTGCCCTGGGGGAAGGCAGGCCGTGTTGTTAAGGAAAAGCCCCAGATCCATCTATTTATGTAAAAATTCCCAATTTTTCATTGCAGGCAGTTAACTAAAACAAAAATTTCAGTATGGGCCATAACATTTCCATGAACTGGATTTGAGCTGCAGTCACCGCTCACTTGTGACCTTTGGTTTATTGGTGTTCGCTGCCAGTTGGGCCCTGTGTTGAGGCTTTCATACAGCTTCCCACTGGAGTCTACAACATGGCCCCGGAATGGTTAGTCCCCAGGCATAGATGAGTGAGAGGCGCAGAGGAGTGGCACAAATTGTCCAACCCAGCTCTTCCAGAGTCTGTGGATTTCACTCCTGTTCTTACTGCCTGCCTCAGGTATATAAGATTCATTCCCCTGGGAAGAAATGGACAGTAAATCATTAACACGTGCCAGAGACGCTCTTAGGTGGCAGAGCTATAGCAGTGAATATTGCCCTTGTTGGGGAGCTTTCGCATGAATCTAATGCAATAGAGACAGAAGGGACCCAGGGTTTGTTTTGAGCATCAGGATTGCTCGGTTTTTAGCCCTTGAGTGCCAGTTGCACGTCAGCCTCGGTTTATTCCACCAGTCCTGTGTGTTCTGCCCCTGTCCAGCTGGTGTCCGGATGCTCTGTCCTGTCCAGCCTGGCCCACTACTTCACTTCCCACTGTTTAGTGCAGAATTTATTCTCTCATCTCTGCCCTGCACATGTGGCCTGACAACAAAGCAATGTGGCCTTCGACTTGGCCCTGGGGACATGGCCCTCAGACCTTCCCAGACACCACGCCAAGAGTGTCATGAAAATGTCTTGCTTCTTAAACGTAGCTACACTTGTGCCATAAAAGAAAAGGTAGTTTCATACCAATCAGCCATTATTCTATCCGGAGAGTCATACATATTCTTACATGCTAAGTTTGGAGTTTTATTTCACTATTAGATGTACTTTTTTTTTTTTTTTTTGGTAAGCCAGGTTTATTGAGACAAAAATTAAATTTGGTAAAAATTTCCCCTTTTAAGATATGTACTACTTTGACTTTTGACAAACACATACAGTCATGTGACTTTCACCGCAACCAAGATATAAACCATCTCTCTCCCCCACCAGTGTCCCCCTGCCCCTTTGTGGCCACTCTCCTGCCCTCAGTCTCAGTCCCTAGACACCACTCATCTGTTTTTTGCCCCTGTGGTTTTGTCTTGTCCAGAATGTCATATGAATGGAATCATACAGTTTGCAGCCTTTTAATTGCTGAATAGTATTCTAAATTGTTCTCTAAGACAAGTGTTTCCTCACTGGCAACATTAACTTTGAAATTCTAATAAAAAAAAGGGGAAATAATGGTTCCTGTTAGAAACTTGTCTTACAAACCACTTTCAAGAGCAGGCCAATGTCATTATGTGGATTTTACTCATGTTCTTACTGACTGCCTCAGGTGTATAAGATTCATTCCATTGAGAAGAAATGGACATTAAATCACTAACACGTGCCAGAGACTCTCTTAGGTGGCAGAGATACAGAGACTGTCTTAAGGGCAGTGAATATTGCCCTTGTTGGGGTGCTTTTGGGTGAATCTAATGAAATAGAGACAGAAGGGACCCAGGGTTTGTTTTGAGCAACAGGATTGCTCGGTGCTGAATTCAGTAGCATCCCTTGGTTTATGCATATAATTCATGGACATGTGAGATCATGCCTAGTCAAAGTAATAACTTTCTTGGGGATTGCGGTAGCAATGGGGTGGATAGAGACCAAGGAATCACCTTGGGAATTGTTGCTGAACTTCCATCATTGTCTCCCCACATAGAGAAATACAGATATAAATGTTTCAGTGTGCTGCATACTACTAATGTTTAATCAGTGCTGCTGTTGAAGTAGTGAGACCAAGGACCATTGGGTCTTCATGGAAAATTAGTGTTCCTGGGACACCCTCACACATAGGTTGACTGGAATTAGCTTACTTGAGTGCCTTAGAGGCAAGTTTGGTGAAGAAGGGAGAGAAATCACTTCAGGCAGAGTGACTATCACATGCAAAGGTCCTGTGGCATTGTGCTATTAGTACATCAAGGTTAGCAAAAACTCAGGGCTGATGCTCAGCTGTTCTCACTGGTCTGACCATCCAGATGGTCAATATGCACTCTAGCTGATGAGAGCATGGGCCTTACCCCTTGGTAAATATGTTTAAATTATCTACAGTAAGTGCCTTTAGGCCAGTTACCCTCAGGCAGTTAGTCTGTTGCACATTTGAGCCCAACTAGAAACAGGAAGCAGTGTAAAGAAACTTAAATCCAGAGACTCTTGTCCATAATACATATTGGGCTGAGAGCAGCTCCATGCTGACTTTCTAGAGAGTCCCGTTATTACGGTAACTTAACAGTTATAAGTGCCATGAGCAAAATTGGGGTCCCTAGCTATTTTCCTGTAGCCATCAAGAAGACAAGCTGAATCAAAACCACTGAGGAAAGTGCCCAGCATAAAGCTGCTCATCCCTAAGGATGAATATTTGTTGATCTGTTGGCAAAGGGCATTCAGGCATCTGTTTTCTTCTGAAGTCCAGTCTGATTAATACCTGTTTTACTACAATAGGTTAGGTCTATTAGGTGAGAAATTGAGTATTTCTGCCATATCAATAAACAAGGATATCACAGCCATCAGCTATTCCCGCCCCCCAAATGTGAATTTCTGAGCCCAGAGGGCTCCCAGGAAGAGCAGTGGCTGCTGTCTAGCAGCCACCAGCCACTCCCCACCGTGAGCACTGAGGAGTTGGAGAGGAGGATGGGGGTGGGGGGAAGTGTGAAAAATGCGGATACTGGCCCCAGATCGCTGAGATGCATATAAAAGGAGTGACTTCAATGAACCCAGACTTTTGCATCTTCCATACCCAGAAAAGTGCTAAATTCCTTAACTTGAGACATCTGGTTTTCCTTAATTAACAGTAATCTTTTGATGTTCCGACTACCTGCCCTTTCTTGCAAACTTCCATATAACCTGACTCCTTCCTCCAGTTCTCTCAGAGTCACTTGAGATGCCGTCTCCTGGGCTTGAAGTCCTAAAAAATTTTCCACCAAATAAAAACAAAACTGTCTCAGCTTCTAGGTTGTGATTATTTTTTTGGACACAGGTTTGATTTAACAGAATTCCATTCTGATTCCTGATATTTAGAGAATATTTAATCCAACTCTAATTTTGCAAATGAGAAAGAAAGGCATTTGGCTGGAAGGACCCAGCCAGCCAGTGAATGCAACGATGATTGAACTCAAGCTGACAAAGTCAGTTTACTCTCCTGTTTTAATCAACGTAAATCCTCTCCCACCTTCCCCACTCCCATCCCTCCGGTCAGGCGAGTGTATGCTCCTCGGTTCTTCGTCTCGTCACAACAAGGACTTGGAGTGACAAACATTAACGCCCCCTCGGCGTGTCACAGCTCCCGGGTCATGAACAGACCGTGTTATAGCTCTCAGGTCTCGAACGGACCGTGTTATAGCTCTCAGTCAAATCAGTGTTACAGTTCAGTGTTACAGCTCTGTTTTATTTAGAAGATAGCAGGAAAACCCATCTTTGAGGCATGAGGGCATGTCGATCCAAAGACGTGAAGAGAAGGGCGCCCCAGCGCGCGGGAGAGAGAGCCCTTTGGCTCCTTTTTATATGTTTTTTCCTTCCCCCCGGGGCCTGCCCTGTGCAAATGGGGCTTAGTCAGGAGTGGTGTTCTACCTGAAGTCCTCACTCCAGTCCTCGGACCTTCCTTTGATCTTCCTCTGTTCTATTTTCGCGGGCTTTTTCCTTCCTTGTCTTTTAGCCACTGCCATTTTGGACTCCTTTTCCCTATTCTAACCACCTAACATTCCCAAAGAAAAATGTGTTATGTTCCTGGAACCAAGGCAGATTCAGTTGCTGCTTTCAGGTCTCAGTTCAGTAAGGTCCGGGTTTGGCCTGCAGTGGCAAGTCGATCTATCACAGATGAAGTGGGTATAAAAAGAAAAACCCTCACACCTCATAAAGCTTCAGGACAGCATCTCAGAGAGGCTGATATCCGGTGGTTTTATGAGGCCACCGGTGGGGCCGGCCCTCAATCTGTTGCCAGAAGCTCATGGACCTGTCAGGGGTGGGGCAAGGTGCGGATGCTGCTGACAGTTTGTCCAGGATAAAGAAACTGATTTAGGATTAATCTAGGTGGGTTTGTCTCAAGTGCAGCTCGAATGCTCTTCACTGCATAAACGCCTGCCTTTTATTATGTTTTCCTCCTGCCTTGGGAGGAAGATTGATTTCCAGAGGGTTACACGTCTGGTTTTTGTGACAGAAAAATGGGTGATTGCTCTAATTTCAGCAGGAGAAGGAGACGGGACTCCAGAGCATTCACTACAGCAAGCAGCTGGATTCCTTGCTGAGCACTTTTGCAGTCTAATTAGGGTGAGTTACACAAAATGTAATTTGGCCTGAACTGCCTTCATGCAGAGGTAACAGACTTTCTGCCTAATCTTAGCCTCCAAGATGAAACTGAACAGAAACTGGAAATTAGTGAACTTTTTAAAAGTAGCTCTAAGCCCTTCTTGAAGTAACAAGAGTTTCTGTCGTTCAGTCGTTCAGTTGTGTTGTTGTATCCACACGTTCCAGGAAGCAAACTCATTCAGAAGGACGATGCAGATAGTGGAGTGCAGTTTATTACACCCGTGGGCCCAAGGCAGAGTCTCCTCTTAGCCAAGGACCCCGACCGACTTTTGTGAGAACCTTATATACCTTAAGTGTACTGCTCAAGCCCACATCCCCAAATTCCTTAAACCTAGCCTCAGTTCAGTTCAGTTCGGTTCAGTTGCTCCATCATGTCTGACTCTTTGCAACGGCACGGACTGCAGCACGCCAGGCCTCCCTGTCCATCACCATCTCCCAGAGTTTACCCAAACTCATGTCCGTTGAGTTGGTGATGCCATCCAACCATCTCATCCTCTGTCATCCCCTTCTCCTCCTGCCTGCAATCTTTCCCAGGATCAGGGTCTTTTCCAGTGAGTCAGCTCTTTGCCAAAATGTTGGAGTTTCAGCTTCAGCATCAGTCCTTCCAATGAATATTCAGGACTGATTTCCTTTAAGATGGATTGGTTGGATCTCCTTGCAGTCCAATCAAGAGTCTTCTCCAACACCACAGTTCAAAAGCATCAATTCTTCAGCCCTCAGTCTTCTTACTAAAGAGTAAGTGAATGAATAAAACTCAGTCATTAAACCTTCTGACCGAAAGCATCTCCCCCGAAAGCCTTTGACGAGCCCATCCTAGTATGCTGGTGCCTTTTGTTCAGTTTAGGCAAAAGTGAATAACAAAGTGGTTAAGGGCCTTGTATGGGGTCTGACATTTAAACAGACTTTGCAGGTGCTAAGAATCTCTAGAAGACAATAGCATTCAGGCAGGAAGTCTTTCTCATTGTCAAAGAAATGCCATGGCAACATCTCTGTGAAGCTGTGTGTGGGCGGATGGGATGGAGCCAAATGCAAGTTCACCCTATGTGTGCTCATGTGTTTCACATGGATCACCCTCCTTTCTAAATCCTCACGTAACTATATATAATCCGTCACATATGCTTATATCAGCTACCCCAAAGCAGCTTCTAATTGGTACTTCAAGCTCAGAACAAGGAGTGAAACCGAATAAATTTATCAGTGAGGGGGACAGAAAGTCTGCACACAGTCCTACGCTGTATGAATGATCCTAAGAAAAAAAGGCACTTTTTAGCTTAGAGAGCTCTCCAGGCAGGGAGGTCACATGGAGGAATCAAGAACAATCACTGCTATAACAAGCTGGGACTTTGAGAGTGACTTGATTCTTTCTGCAGCTACAGTCCATGGGATCGCAGAGTCAGGCACGATTGAGGGACTTTCACTTAACTTCACTGTTGAGAAGAGTCAGAGTAAAGTTTTCACAATTAGTTGTTTCAGTTTTGTTCAGTCAGTCATGTCCATAGTGATTTTGGCGTCCAAGAAAATAAAGTCTGTCACTGTTTCCATTTTTTCCCCATCTATTTGCCGTGAAGTGATGGGATTAGATGCCATGATTTTGGAGTCCCAGTGCTGTCATTGAAATCAGGAAATTTATTTCCACTTCAGGATCTCTCACCAGTATCTTCGGCCTGTAGAGAATGGGCCCTACCATTACTTTTGAGGATGATGACAATACTTTCACCAACATAATTCTCAAGAGCTTGGTAAAGAATGTGTGTCCTGGGTTCTCTTGAGGTACCTAGAAGACGGATGAATGGGATGCCCGTGGTGATTCCACCTCAACGTTCATATACCCCCCACACTGGATCCTTTCCTCATTTCCTGACGGCTCTAAGTGTATGAGGAGCAGGAATACTGGCATCACCTGAAGCCTGTTGGAAAGCCAGAATCTTGGACTCTCTCCCAGACTTTCCTGAGTTAGAATTTTAACAAGACCTCCATGCTATTTACGTGCACACTAAAGCTTGAGAAGCACTAACCTACAGTCATGCCAGCGAATTTCTGGCATCTCAGCATCTTGCAGCTAGGCCACCCCTGAGCCCAGGTATCAGTCACCTAATTGAAAACACAAGGAAAATCATTTCCACCTGCTCAACCTGACATACTGAATTCAGAGTTTGGGGTACACCCAAATACCAGTAAAATCAGCCTGATGTAACATTATGTTTCTCTCTCTTTGGCCTAGACCCCCTATTCTCCATGTTTTTGAAAATAAAAATCAGCAGTATCTTCCCCATCTTTTGGTGTGTTCATCTCCTCCTGGGTTTGTCTTTGTAATTACATTCCAGGCTATGCAGTTACTGGAAACTGGAATCTAGTCAAAAGCTTGGAAACAAATAGGGGTGGCAGAACTGGATCATAAGGAGAGAAATGGAATATTGCCTGCCGTGTTAGTAAACAAAGGATGTCACAGTCATAACGGATTGCAGCCACCACCAGACTACAGCCACCACCTGCCGGTGGGCTGGTGAGCCCTGAGGAACTCAGGAAGGAAAAGAATACCTGCCTTTTGGCAACCAGCAGACTAGCAGACTGCCGTCATTCCACATGGTGAGCCCAGAGGAAACTCAGGATGTGAAAACACAGGATCCTGGCCCCACATATCTGAGTTGCATATCAAAGGAATGATTTCAGTGAACCCAGACTGCTGCATTTTCTCCTACTTAGAAAAGTGCTAAATTCCTTGAGATGTCTGATTTTCCTTAATTGACAAGACTTTTGACATTCAGACCACCTGCCCTTTGATGCAAAACTCCTATATATACTAGCTCCCTCCTTGCTTCCTGGAAGCAGTTCTCTCAGAGTTACTTGAGATGCTGCCTCCTGGGCTTGAAGTCCTAAGTATTTCTGCCAAAAAGCACATACAACTTTTAGGTTGTGAATATATTTTTAGTTGACAACACTTCAGCTATGATCTGTAGGCATCCCCAGGCAAGGAAAGGATGATCTCATCAGGAGGGAAAGGAAAGGCTCCTTCCGAGGCATTCAAACCCTCTTGTTACATCCGTTTCATTTTACATGTCCAAATTTTTACATAAGAATGAATGAGGCTGTGAATTAAACCAGTGCTGTAATTCAGCAACCCAGAGCTATCTATGGCCATGCTCCCTGATTCCTGCCAACACAAGATGGGAGGAGACAAGCTATTGGGCGTTGGGGATTTCATTCTTGCCCCCAAGAGGGAATCAAGGGGAAAGACAGTTTCTGTCTTCCTCTGGAAGTCTCAGTCTAAAGGTGTTACTTGGCACTGCTGCAGTTTACCTGCCATCAGCCGGAGCATGTAGACATCACTGAGAGTGGCAAGAATGAGGGAGGCCAGGGGCCGGGGGCCTTGGAGACATTGCTGAGTCTTTGATTCCACCAACCCTGGGGGCTGTTTTCCTTCCGTGTTTCCTGTTATGTGAGATGACATCTTTTATCATCTTTTTAGCCTATTGGAGTTGGGATATTTGTTTCTATGGCTAGAACCCAGGTGTAGAAGGACTAGGATGTCCATTGATACCAGATCCCATGGAAAATAAGTGAGAGGCCCAGGATTTAAATCCATCTGAAGGCAAAGCCCATGCTCTAGGAATGTCCCTGCATATAGAAGGGACATTGGGATTTTTATTAGTCATCTCCTTGTAGTTCTAGGGCAGGTGATGGCAAGGGCCAGATAGTAAAGATTTTAGACTTTGTGGGCCATATGGTCTCTGTCTCAGTTACTCAACCCTGCCATTGTAGCAAAAGTAGCTATAGACAATATGCAAATGAATGAATATGGCTGTGTGACAATAAAACTTTATTTAGGATGGTGGACTTATGGGGTTGTATTTTGCGCATCATGGTAATAGAGTAAAAGGTTGAAAATATCTGGAATTAGATCCTACATTTTAATTACAAGTGTCATTATATGAAATATTGACTAATCTGATTTAAGTGTTTGCAGCAAAATGTGAAATTTCAACACAGCCAAATCATGTGTTGCATTTTTTAAAAGTTTTACCTACATCTTCCAGTAGCAGGATTTGGGTCACCATAATGTGAGTTGAAGGTTTCCTGGATGGTGTTAGTGATTAAGAACCCACCTCCCAATGTTCTTTGCAGGAGGTGTAAGAGACAAGGCTTCGATCCCTGTGTTGGGAAGATCCCCTGGAGGAAGGTATGGCAACCCACTCCAGTATTCTTGCCTGGAGAATCCCAGGGACAGAGGAGCCTGGCAGGCTGCAGTCCATAGCGTTGCAGAGTCAGACACAACTGAAGCGACTTAGCATGCACGCACAATGTGAGTTGATTTCTAAATACAGAGTGAGAAAGAAAGTTTTGCAAGTAAAGGATTATGACCACGTGTCCTGAGGTATTTGCAAAAGGCAGCCCTGGGAGGCTGAAAGGATGTGATTCCTGCCTGAGCGTGCCAGGAGGTAATACGGTTGGCTTTCCCTCTGTTTCCATCAGTTGCTTCCCTCTTTCCCATAAGGCGGTGACTGGGCGAGTAACTCTCTAGCTGGGAGTGGTTATTGCACAGGGCACTGTGGGTGTGATTTAGAAGTAGGGGTGGGAAAGTGGGTTAGGGATGTGTGGACCCAGAATGTCACCATATTAGTAAACTAAGGATTTTGTAGCCATCAAGCTACCAGCACTGCACCCACCCCCGAACAGGCATCCTGAGGGGGCTCAAGATGGAGAAAAATGGGATACTGGCCGCAGATAGTTAAAGTGCGTATCAGAGGCATGATTTCAGTGAGCCCAGACTCTTGCATCTTCCCATACTTAGAAACGAGCTGAATTCATTAACTTGAGATACCTGATTTTTCTTTAATTAACAGTAGTCTTTTGATGTTCTACCTGGGTTCTTTTGTTTGTTTGTTTTCTTTTTATTTTGCAAAAACTCCTATTTGTCCTGGCTGTTCCCTTACCTCTTTGGAGTGATCCCTCTGAGAGCTTGCCTCCTGGGCTTAAATCCTCAGCAAGTCTACCTAATAAAACTTAATTCTCAACTTTCAGGTTGCTCATGTTCCCCCCAGCTGACAGTGGGAATCCCTCCCATGTCTTTTCCACAGAGAACGTTCAAGTAATCCTAGATAACCAGAGCTTTTGATGTGTTCTACTGTGATTATTAGTGAATTAAATGGCCTTTTGGGGGGAACCTGTAAGATTTTTGGTCCACAGGAAGAGGAACATTTACTTGATTTCTGTCCTAGGGTTTACAATAGTAATTGAAGGGGACTTCAGTGAGGGTCCAGATCAGGATGTTGGCCAGAGCTGGGGAAAGAGAGAGGAGCCTGGAAACTCTCTGAAGAGATACAGAATGGAGCTTAATGATGTTGCCATGGCTGAAGATAACAAAAAATGAAATGCTTCCATTTGCTGCACAGTGAACACACATTTTAAGATTGATTCTCTGCAGAGCCAAGTATGTAATATGTCAGCTTGGTGGTAATACCGTCAAGAGCATCATTTTTGTACCTGCTGTGATGAAGGCCAGCTCTGGCCTGGGCTTAGACAGTGCGTTTGTGTCTGGCAGGTCTTCCTCAGCCTAGGGAGCATTCGAGGTCCTAGCTTCCGCCTCAGGCTGGCTTCCTGGCACTCCCTTGGGGTTGGCTCATATTGTCTGTTATGGCTGGAGGGAAGCCTCCTGGGGCTGTCGACCTGAGCAGAGGGTACCCGAGACACAGTGGAGCCCTTTCCTACTCCCCGCAGGCTGGATGAGGTCCCCATCAGTGCTTTTTAACTTCAGCCATGGGGTCCTCTGCTCGTGGTTCAGGAGGGAGAGTCACAAAGTGGATGTGACAAGTATTTCATTTTATGGGACACTTTCTGAAGCCCTTGCTAGAAGAAGAGATTTCAAAAGATAAAACGGTGAACTGCACATCACAGGTATTGACCAAGCAAAGACACAGCCCAGGAACCGCCACAAAGCTTGGGGCCTGGCTGGGAGCACAGAGTAGCCCCTTTCAAAGGAGATTCTTAGACAGAAAGTCATAACTTATTCATGCTTCATAAACACATGCAGGCATTCAGGTCTCTTAAACACAGTATGCCACTTCACTTCAATTAACAGCAAAGTGGTGCCATTTGCTCTTAAATTCTGCCAGCTTTGGTGTGGAGAGAGCTCCTGCAAGGAGGTGGCTAGCCATCAAACCCAGAACTCTAGCAACTGACTTGAATCCAAGAAATGCCGGCCTCCTTGGCCGCAGGAAAGACATTTGGGACCGTTTCTGTTTTTTTCTTAATTTGGAGTAATTTGCTGTCATTAACCAGAAAGTCTTAATATCTGAGCTTCACTTGATAGGTAAGAAGAGGTACAGATTAGAAATAGCAAACCTACTCTAGAAGATGTGTGCGTGCGTTCAGTTGCTCATTTGTGTCTGACTCTTCACAGCCCCGTGGACTGAGGCCTGCCAAGCTCCTCTGTCCATGGAATTTTCCAGGCAAGAATACTGGAGTGGGTTACCATTTCCTACTCCAGGGGATGTTCCTGACCCAGGGATCAAACCCGAGTCTCTCGTGCCTCCTGCGTTAGCAGGCAGATTCTTGACCACTGGGTCCACCTGGGAAGATCCTGAGAAAGTGAAGAAGCAGAAAACTCACTGTCTGATGACTGGATGTGCTGTCTGGTTGGAATCAAGAGCTGGGCTGTCAAGAGCAACCTTTTCCCAAGGCCTAAATGGCTTCAGTTCAGCACTCCATGTAACTGTAGGCATTTGGATGGGGCCAGAACACCAACATTACGTGGCTCAGTGGAAAAGAATCTGCCTGCCAGTGCAGGAGACAAGAGTTTGATCCCTGATCTGAGAAGATCCCACATGTCGTGGAGCAACTAAGCCCGCGTGCCACAACTATTGAGCCTGTGTTCTAGAGCCCAGGAGCTGCAACTACTGCATCCCACGTGCCTGGAGCCCATGCTCTGCAACTCGAGAAACTGCAATGAGAAGGGCTGCAATGAGAAGCCCGTGCACCATAGCCAGAGAGTGACCACCACTCGCTGCAACTAGTGAAAGCCTGTGCAGCAAGAAAGACGCAGCACAGCCAAATAAATAAATACATAAAATTATTAAAATAAACAACAGGATACTCCAGCACATGTGACAACCGGGTAGGTCTTTATTGATAATGCTCTTGCAAGCCCTTGTGGACACAGCACACCTCAAATAATTCAGAGAAATAGCCTCTACCCACCTCCAAACATTTCTGTAATCATATGGCTGGAAGGCTCTTTGGGACATTACTTAGTTGAATGACTCTTTGACTGGAGTATTATTACCCCACTCTCCCTTACCCACCCTGCCATGGGGCATCTGAAAGTATTTGGAGGTACTTTTGACTTTCATGATGACTAGGGGTAGGGGTTTTGTAACTGCAGTTATAGCTCAGGATTTCAGGGACCTTAAACATCTCACCACAATGAGCAATTCTGTCCAAGAAGAATTGTCCCAAATACAAGTCAGTAGTGTTCAATTTAGACTGATTGCCACATTTTACAGATGAGAAAGCTGAGGCTCCGGTTTAGAAGATCTTTTGTCTAAGATAATCCAGGTTGTATTGGAGCTCTTTGCCAGGAACTGGGGACAGAGACCACAGCTATTTCTTCTTACACTGCAGTCACACTTAGCACAGTGCCTGGTGTGTCATCAACCCTCAGTAAATGTCATCTGTTACCATCATCAATATCACCATTACCTTCCTAAGTTAAGCTTATTCTCTTACAAGTAAGGAAGGTTCCTGGGTTGTAGATTGGAGATACAAATTATAGTTTCTAATTAAAATAGGAAAGCAATCAGAAAAATACAAGGATCAGTACACTGAGATAGGACATTCAGAATCATTCAGTTAATTCCAAACAGACTGTCTCAGCCTGAAAGGCTATACTCAGGGCAAAAGGCCATATGGTGTCTTGGTTGGTGGCATCTCCAGAGTGCTAAAGAACTGCCCTTTGGCCCAATTGTTTTTAACTTAAATGATCTGGAAAAGAGAATAAATCACACATCATGGCTACCCAGAAGTGTGTCAAGCATTAAAAACAAGTCAGAAATAAGTTGCAAAATATTGGTCTCCAAGATAGAAAATAAAAATATGACTTCGTGAACAATGTTGGCAGTGCCAATCTGTGAATTCGTGTAGGCTTCTGAGTCCCCGGCTTGATAGAAATACTTTTTAGGCAGGCTAAGATTTTAATTAAAATGGGAAAAGCCTCACTGCACTCTCTCTAATGATCATTGTATACACGGCTCATAAGGTTGGAAGAAACTGGGGAGGATTTGCAGGAGAAATAACTTTGGATAGAACTTCTGAAGGCTGTAGGAGTCCTAAGAAATTATTTCATTTAAAACCATTACTTTATAAGAAAAGAAATGAAAGCCTAAGGAGATGACGTAATTTACCCACATCCTACGTAGTAAATGACATAATTCAGCACGGCCAGCCTCCATCCAGGACTGCCCTCACCACTATACTTGTAAAGAAACTGTAGAAATTGGTGATGGTGCCTCTTGATTTTTTTCTACTCAGCCTTAAAAGGAGAAATTTTTTGAATATGGAGGGTTTCTGATATGCTCATTTCCTGAGCTTTTTTATGCTTTGAATATTTATATATAATGAAACGATCTTCCATCATGGGAAATAATGTCAGGTTTTTCTCCCAGAATCTTCTCTGCAGCATTCTGGATAGGCATTTACCTGTAAAGAGAGAGCTGATCAAGCCTAAGGCCAAGGTCCATTCCAGTCCCACCGCTGTTCCACCTTCACGTTCCTTAGAAGCCAGGCTCTGCTCTTGCAAGCCGACTGAACTGGCTGGTGTCAAATAGATTGTGCAGCTGAATGAAATGTAGAATAATTTCACCTTCCCATTAATCAATTATACAAGACTCAGAGTCATCCTTCTCTTAAAAGCCGATTGCTTCAGCAGTGGAGGTTTCTCCCTTTCCATTAAATATGTCAGAAGTTAAGCTGGAAAGAAATCACAAGGGTTCATACATCAGTGAAAGAGAAATGCACTCACACAGAATAATGGGAGTGAGAACAACTTGAAACAGACTGAATGCCAACAGACTAGTTGCCTCCTCTTTCTTGCCCTACAGAACAGAAAACACAAGTAAAGCTCGATTATTAAGGGTAGAAGAAAGAGAACAGTCAAGAGATTTCCTTGGAGGTAATGCTCCAGGTTCTTTTGCATCCCCAAGATTAAGCTCTGTCCTCATTTATGATGATGGTTCAAAGTTTTTCCATTAGGTAGGACCAAATGCTTTTCAAATGTCAAGCTCCGTCGTCATCAGCAGCAGGACGTAGTGTCCATCTCTGCATCCCATGAGATGATATCTTAGTCCATTGTGGTCCTAAAGCAAAATACCACAGGCTGGGTGGCTTATAAACACCAGAAGTTTATTTCTCATAGTTCTGGAGGCTTGAAATCTGAGATCAGGGTGAGGGTCTCCACCCTGCTTAGTTTGTGAGGGTGCTAATTTCTTCACATCCTTGTCGATACTTACAATCTGTCTTTTAAAAACTTTATTTTGTATTGGAGTATATTAGATTAACACTATTCTGATAGTTTCAGGTGAACAGCAAAGGGAATCAGCTGTACGTAGCACACGTATCTATTCTCCCCCAAACTCCCTTCCCATCCAGGCTGTCATGTAACATTGAACAAAGTCCAGTGTATCTGACTTTTTGATTATAGCCACCCTAGTAGGTCTGAAGTGATATCTCGTGGTTTTAATTTGCATTTCCCTGATGCTGGTTTTAGAAAAGGCAGAGGAACCAGAGATCAAATTGCCAACATCTGCTGGATCTTCAAAAAAGCAAGAGAGTTCCAGAAAAACATCTATTTCTGCTTTCTTGACTATGCCAAAGCCTTTGACTGTGTGGATCACAATAAACTGTGGAAAATTCTGAAAGAATGGGAATACCAGACCACCTGACCTGCCTCTTTATATGCAGGTCAGGAAGCAACAGTTAGAACTGGACATGGAACAACAGACTGGTTCCAAATAGGAAAAGGAGTACGTCAAGGCTGTATATTGTCACCCTGCTTATTTAACTTCTATGCAGAGTACATCATGAGAAACTCTGGCCTAGAAAAAGCACAAGCTGGAATCAAGATTGCCAGGAGAATTATCCATAACCTCAGATATGCAGATGACAACACCCTTATGGCAGAAAGTGAAGAGAAACTCAAAAGCCTCTTGATGAAAGTGAAAGAGGAGAGAGAAAAAGTTGGCTTGAAGCTCAGTATTGAGAAAACGAAGATCATGGCATCTGGTCCCATCACTTCATGGCAAATAGATGGGAAAACAATGGAAACAGTGTCAGACTTTATTTTGGGGGTCTCCAAAATCACTGCAGATGGTGATTGCAGCCAAGAAATTAAAAGACGCTTATTCCTTGGAAGAAAAGTTATGACCAACCTAGATAGCATATTCAAAAGCAGAGACATTACTTTGCCAACAAAGGTTCTTCTAGTCAAGGCTGTGGTTTTTCCAGTGGTCACGTATGGATGTGAGAGTTGGACTGTGAAGAAAGAAGAACTGATGCTTTTGAACTGTAGTTTGGAGAAGACTCTTGAGAGTCCCTTGGACTGCAAGGAGATCCAACCAGTCCATTCTAAAGGAGATCAGCCCTGGGTGTTCTTTGGAAGGAATGATGCTAAAGCTGAAATTCTAGTACTTCGGCCACCTCATGTGAAGAGTTGACTCATTGGAAAAGACTCTGATGCTGGGAGGGATTGGGGGCAGGAGGAGAAGGGGATGACAGAGGATGAGATGGCTGGATGGCATCACGGACTCGATGGGCGTGAGTCTGAGTGAACTCCGGGAGCTGGTGATGGACAGGGAGGCCTGGCGTGCTGCGATTCATGGGGTTGCAAAGAGTCGGACACGACTGAGCGACTGGACTGAACTGAGTTGATCGCGTCCCTTGCGCTATTTCTCTCCCCGCTGGTAATCACTAGTTTGTTCTCTGTATCTGTGAGCCCGTTTTGCTACATGCATTCATTTGTTTTACTGTTTAGATTCCACATATCAGCTGTAACATGAGTATTTGTCTTTCTCTGACTTATTTTGCTAAACATAATAGTTCCTAGGTCCTTCTGCAATGTTACAAATAGCAGAATTTTATTCTTTTAATAGCTAAGTAATATTCCAGTGTTCTTCTTCAAATTTCAAATTTGCAGAAGCAAAGATGCACACTGAGGTAAATTCACAGCCTTGAGTGTGTGCGTGCTAGGTTGCTTCAGTCATGTCTGAATCTTTTGCAACCCCATGGACTGTAGCCCTCCAGGTTCCTCTGTCCATGGAATTTTCCTGGCAAGAATACTGGAGTGGGTTGCCATTTCCTTCTCCAGGGGGTCTTCCCAACCCGGGGATCGAACCCATGTTGTTTATGTCTCCTGCATTGGCTGGCAGGTTCTTGACCACTAATGCCATCTGGGTAGCCCAATATATTCATATACATATATATATATAGTTATACAGGAAGATCCCCTGGAGAAGGAAATGGCTACACACTCCAGTACTCTTGCCTGGAGAATTCCATGGACAGAGGAGCCTGGCGGGCTACAGTCCATGAGCTTGGTGAAGAAATCAAAATGTTGGGAGGATGTTTTTGTCTTGAGATTGGAGTTGGCATGTAAGCTCTGAGACCACTGGCCGCTCCCCGGCTGGCAATGCCTTGCCCTGTGCATCTTCCATTTAGCTATTTCTGAGTTTACCCTTAATAATAATAATAATAATAAACATAATAATAAACAAAATGTTTCTCTGAGTTCTGTGAGACACCCTGGAGAATTGCTGACCCTGAAGAGGGGGTTGTGGGAGCTCCTTAAACAATAGCCTACAGACAGGAGCATAGCTGGCCCCTGGGACTTGCCAGTGGCGTCTGAAGTGGGGGCTATCTTGTGAGACTGAACCCTTAACTTGTGAGGTCTGCAGTAGTTTAGGGTAGTTAGTGACAAAATTGAATTGTTGGATGTCTGGTTGTCCTCAGAGACTTGGAGAATTGTTGGTGTTGGAAAAACCGCACACATTTGGTCTCGGATGTGGTTTCAGAAAACATCCCACAATATATAAAATATGCCTTTTAAAATAATTTTTTAAAGATAAACTGGTTTCTAATATATTTATTTATTTGGCTGCATTGGGTCTTAGTTGCGGCATTCAGATCCTTGTTGCGCCACGTGGGATCTTTTGTTGCATCGCGCGGTCTCTCTAGTTGTGGCACTTGGGCTTAATTGCTCCATGGCATGTGGGATCTTAGTTCCCCGGCCAGGGGTTAAACCTGCATCCCCGGCATTGCAAAGCGGGTTCTTAACCACTGTATCACCAGGGAAGACCCAAAGCTCCATCTCTTAAATAAATTGAGTGACTGGAGCACACAGTTTTGATTGTAGGTGTGATGTGGATCCTGGAAAGAACAGGCCCAGGGCTGGGGTCCCTCTTGTCCAAGACTGAGAGTGGTTATTGGCTTTAGAAACATCAGGGATGGTCTAGCATAAATCTAACTCTTTGACTGGAAAACATGGCTTAGACAGCATCCTCTTTATACAGTACAACTTACTGTGAGTTTGGGGTGATAAATCAAATGAAGTTACAGTAAAACTTAAAATTGAGCTCTGCAATTTGATCTCATTTTTGCTGTCGTAATTCAGTTTTTAAGTTACCATTTGGCATGAAAATTACTTATTCCTAAACTCAGGCAGAATGATGGACTTTTCTTGGGTGTGTATTTAAACTCTATTAGGCAATATAGGTTTGAGCTTCGAGGCTTAACAGAAGTACAGTTTTATCTTGGGAGAAATGTGTTACTCACTTTTCACCCATGCAGAAATATCCCTTTGCCGTTTGAAAGGAACAGTTCTCCAAACGGAAGTGGGATTTCTGATTTTAAACATTTTAGGTCAAAGACAAAAGGTTAAGATCCCTGGTATACAGAGTTGCCTTATGAGTAAGATAAAAATGAAAATGCAGTAGAAAAAAACGAAAGGACATGAATCAACACTTCACCAAAGGAATATAAATGGTCAACACATGTTATAAGGGATACTCACCCTCACTAATCATTTAAAAGACACAAGGCAATAGGTGTTGTTTTGTGGGGTTTTTTTTTAGCCTGTTAGATTGGGAGGGGATGAGACTGCTAATATGAGAGAACAGACTTTCTAAACCTGCAGGATGAAGTGTCAAGTGGGTAGACTATTTTGGGACATGGGAACAGCATATAGTGTTATCTGCTATTATTGGAAATGTTTAAAAACATTGATTTGACAACTGATTTCTAGGAATTCATCCTAAAGAAACATAGCCCAAACATCAATGAATTAGGATGCTCCTTGCCACAGTGTTTGTTAGAGTACGAAGCTGCATATTCAAGAATCTCCAGGTCCACTATCTGATACCAGCTGCAGGTTTGGGGAGCCCCCAGACTACATTCAGTTTCAGTAATTTGCTAGAAGGACTTGCAGAACTCAGCAAAGCCAATTCAACAAAGCCGTTACTCTAACAAATTTATCCCAGCAGAAACATGGATTAAAATCAGCCAAGGGGAGAGGCACACAGGGCTGGGTCCAGGAGACACCAAACACAGTTTCCAGATACTCCCTCCTGCCCCCTCAGTGGACCAGCTTCTCCCAGAAACTGTATATGACAGTATACATGGCATATCGCCAACCAGTGAAGATCACTTGGGATTTGGTATTCAAAGATTTTACTGGAGCTTAGTCACGTAGACCTGACTGACCACCTGCATGGCTGATTTTAATCTCCAGACCCTCCAGAGTTCGAGCTGCTACTGTGTGACTCCAGGACCCCCAGCCATAAATCACACTGTTAGCCAAGAATATCCAGTATGGCCTGAGGCCCCCAGATAAACGAGGACACTCTTATCAGGCCAGAGAGTTTGAAGGTGTCTAATGGATTTTATTCCGTTGATGGAGAAGATTCACTGAAGAATCTTAATAAGGGGGTACTAGGAGTAACATGTGCTGTAGACAGAATGTTATCTAGGTTAAAGATGTAGACAGGATCTCAGTGCTTATTAATTCTTGCCCCAGGCAGCACTGCTCCCCACTGAGGCCCAGTTTCACATGCACATCTAAACTGGCTGCCATCGCTTCCTGTCTTTTCGGTTAAGATCAAGTGAACTGGTTACCATTATATTTAGGTTGGTGCAAAAGGTTAGCGTGGTTTTGCCCCAATATCGGTTACATCCTTAAAGAAATGTGGTTATGTTATACATCATTTTCATACACATTTCTCACTCTATGTTTTTTTGCTAATGGTTTATTATTTGCTATGTATTTTATATTTATTTTAGACTAAGGAAATGATGTTAGACAAAAATCAAATTCGAGCAATTTTCATATTTGAGTTCAAAATGGGTCATAAAGCAGCAGAGACAACATCAACAATGCTTTTGGCCCAGGAACTGCTAATGAACATACAGAGCAGCGTGGTTCAAGAAGTTTTGCAAAGGAGATGAGAGCCTTGAAGATGAGAATAGTGGCCAGCCATCGAAAGGTGACAATGACCAATGAGAGGATCATCGAAGCTGGTGATCCTTACAACTACACGCTGAGTTGCCGAAGAACTCGATGCCAACCATTCTGCAGTCATTTGGCATTTGAAGCAAACTGGAAAGGTGAAAAAACTCATAAGTGTGTACCTTATGAGCTAACTGCAAATAAAAAAAATCATTGTTTTGAAGTATAGTCTTCTCTTATTCTGTGCAACAACAATGAACCATTTCTTGATTGGATTGTGATGTGCGACTACAAGTGGATTTTATGCAACAACCAGCAATGACCAACTCAGTGGCTGGAGTGAAAAGAAGCTCCCAAGCACTTCCCAAAGCCGAACTTGCACCAAGAAGAGATGATGGTCGCTGTTCAGTGGTCTGCTGCCCGTCTGATCCTCTACAGTTTTCTGAATCCTGGCAAAACCATTACATCAGAGAAGTGTGCTCAGCAAATTGATGAGATGCCCCCAAATCTGCAATGTCTGCAGCCACCTTTGGTCAACAGAAAGGGCCCGATTCTTCTCTGGGACGCCAACTTCACCTCACACAACCAACGGTTCAAAAGTGTAATGAATTGGCCTACGAAATTTTGCCTCATTTGACGTGTTCACCTGACCTCTCGCCAACTGATTACCACTTCTTCAAGCATCTCGACAGCTTTTTGCAGGGAAAACGCTTCCACAACCAGCAGGAGGCAGAAAATGCTTTCCAAGAGTTTGTCAAATCCTGGAGACAGATTTTTATGCTACAGGAATAAATAAATTTATTTCCCGTTGGCAAAAATATGTTGATTGTAGTGGTTCCTATTTTGATTAATAAAGATGTGTTTCAGCCTAGTTATAATAATTTAAAATTCACAGTCCAAAACCACAATTACTGTTTCATGAGTCTAATATTAAAACACTGTTCTACTAATGAGTGGGCTCTGGAATGGGACTAGCTGCCAAGAGCTTGGTGTCTGTGGTATGTGCCGTGAACCTGGGAAGCCCAAACCTTCCTAGGTGCATCTTTTTTTGCCTTGTCTACCGGACTGTGTCCACCTCTGTATCTCTTTCCTGACATGTGCTCCAGGTGTCTGAAGGTGAGCTATCCTGAGCTGTCCACTCTTTGACCAGCTGCCTGGACTAGGCCTACTCACTCAGGCATGAAGGTCAGAACATCCTTCTTCATCTTCATGTCTAGACATGATGCCAGCAGGATCTCCTGGAACCGTGATTCTGCCGGTCATTCCAACTCTCAGCACTATCCAGAGAAGAGGGGCTAACATACACTCTCTCCCCTCCCCTAGACCTATGCTAGCAGGGCCAGTGAGCCCAGCAGTCTTTAGCATTGTCATGGATGCAGCTTCAAGATCTTTTTCTACACAGCATTCCAAGCCCCCACTCAAAGATTAGTGTTGGCTATCAAGATGAAGGCCATTTCTCATTCTTGATGGAGGGCCCTGCCCCCCTTGGATGTCAGTGCAGTCCAAGGTGACTTCCACTTCAACAGAATCCTCCAGTGTGGGTTGTTGGCAGGTCTGGGACCTCACCTGGCCTTGAGTTCACTTACTCCTGGCTTTTCTCCTCAACTTGGGTGTCTTAAGGTCAAGTCTACCTAAGCCACAGTTCTAGGATATGTGGAGATTGTTTGTGCTACTGGGAATTTGGAAATCTTTGGAGACCAGTCAAGCCTTTTTTCAGTCAATACACTGAGAATTTCTACCCTCCCCGCAGCACTGGGTGCAGCCGGCTTGCTTCCCCAGGAGCTTACTAGCTAGTTGGAGGGATATTATGTGGGGCCATGAGATGAACCTAAAACTCCAGGCATCATAAGCTAAATGCTAAATGAGCAGAGAGGGTGACAAGTACCAGAGGAATTCAACACACATGGGAGCAGATGCTTTCAGAAACAGCACACAGGGCTCCAGTCCTGATTCATCACCCAGTCGCTGGCACTGGCCCCACAAGTGCCAGATGATGGGGAGGCAAAGCCAGATGCTGCTGAATAAGCGGGCAGGAGGAGGAGGTGTCCTGCCAGCCCGACGGGGCCCCCGGGGCTTTGGTGATGCCTCCTGGTACTGGCAGAGGTTGCAGGAGGCAGGCAGGAGTGGGCGTGCAGAAGGAACGCCAGTCACCGGGAACATTCATGCGCTTCCCTGTCATTATCTGAGCTAAACTCAACTACACCCACAGGGCCCCAAATCCCTAGGGAGGCAGCAAGCAGAAAAGCCATTTCTGGGGGTGGGCAGGAGGCTGGGGCGTGCCCTGTGAGGTTTCGCAGTGGCTTCACAGCAGCTGGTTCATGTAGGGTTAGAAAAGTGGAGGAGGACGAGGGTCTGGGGCAGCAGGAACACCTTGACCACTGTGACTCCATTTTGAATTATTTACCATGTCTTAGGAAAGGGAAAGTCACTCAGTCGTGTCCGACTCTTTGCAACCCCATGGACTGTAGCCTACCAGGCTTCTCAGTCCATGAGATTTTCCAGGCAAGAGTACTGGAGTGGGTTGCCATTTCCTTCTCCAGGGGATCTTCCTGACTCAGGGATCGAACCCGGGTCTCCCACATTGTAGGCAGATGCTCTACCCACTGAGCCACCAGGGAAGACCTACCATGTCTTATCATAGCTTAAATCCCATATATTTCACACGAGATGAGTAGGAATCATAGCACTGAAGAAATCACATCATAACAGAAAGACAAGGAGAGTGCAGAATATCCTCAGAGGAGGCAACTACAGAAAACCAGGAAAGTCACACCCACCTCCTGGAGCAACCATAGAAGACGTGTGCTTTGCCCCCCCCCCCCCCCCCCNGGGGCTGGTTGTAGTGGCTTGATGGATGCAACATCCTTTGCTTACTGGTTTGGCAGCAACATTTTTTCACTCACACCATGAACTAGTGAAGAAAGCTTTTCCCATTGTTTAGGTCCCACGGAGAAAGTGTCTTATTTCCATAAACACGAGAGGGATCCTTGCCCACTTGCTGCCCTTCAGCCACATAATCACCTTTGTTGATGTCTTCGATTTCAAAGAAATAAAACAGGAGACAAATTGCAGGGAGGCAGAGAAGCCCACTGCGGTATGGGCTGGGGCTACCTGAGCTGCTTGCCCCCCGACTCCGCAGGAGCATTAGGAACAAATGAGATCCTAGCGATGTTTTCTTAGGTCAGTCTCCCAAGGCAATGGAAATAAAAGCAAAATAAACAAATGGGAACTTTCCCTTTCCTAAGACAATAACAAACTTACAAGCTTTTCACAGCAAAGGAAACCATAAACAAAACAGGCAACCTATGAAATGGGAGAAAATATTTGCAAATGATGTGACCCACAGAGGCTTAATTTACTGAATATGCAAGTAACTCATACAACTCAACAACAAAATTCAAACATCCATATCAAAAAATGGGAAGAAAATCTACATAGATCCTTCTCCAAAGAAGACAGACAGATGGCCAATAGGCATATGAAAAGATGCGCAACATCACTCGTTATTAGAGAAATGCAGATCAAAACTGTTAATACAATGAAATACCACCTCACCCCAGTCAAAATGACCATCATCCAAAAGTCTGCAAACAATAAATGCTGGAGAGGGTGGGAAGAGAACGGGACCTCCTATACTGCCGGTGGGAATGTAAGTTGATAAAGCCTCTATGGGAAACAGTGTGGAGGGTCCTCAGAAAACTAAAATTAGAACTACCATATGATCCAGCAATCCTACTCCTGAACATATATCCAGACAAAACTGTAATTCACAGTAGCACTATTTACAATGTCCACGATATGGAAATAACCTAAATATCCATTGATAGATGAATGGACAAAGAAAGTATGGTACATATATACTATGGAATACTCAGCCATAAAAAAGAATGAAATAATACCATTTACAGCACCATGGATATTACTAGTGATTATCATACTAAGGGAAGTAAGTCAGAAAGAGAAGGACAAATACCATATGATATCACTTATGTATGGAATCTAAAATATAACACAAATGAACCTCGCTATGAAACAGAAGCGGACTCACAGACACAGAGAACAGATTTGTGGCCGTCGAGGGGGAGGGTTTTCGGGGAGGGACGGAGTGGGAATTTGGGGTTAGCAGATGTAAGCTATTATATATATTATAAACGACAAGGTGCTACTGTATAGCACAGGGCACTTTCTTCAATATCCTGTGATAAGGCGTGATGGCAAAGAGTAGTAAAAGAGAATATATATACACAACTGAATCACTTTGTTGTACAGCAGGAATTAATATGACATTATAAATCAACCATACTTCAGTAAGAATTTTTAAAATTTATAAAAAGAGTAAGTGAGGACCATTCAGCATTGCAGGCAGGTGCCCACCCTCTGCTTTGCTGGGCTGAGGGAGTGTGGGCTTTCTGTCAAAGGAAGCTCCTTGGCTTTCCACGGTGAGATGATGCTCACAGGCGATGACCTACTTCAAAAACACCTGCTTCGTTACTGTCTGGCATCCCAGACTTTGTGTAAGGAAATGGTATGTGGGGACCGGAATTCCAAGGTCATCAGGAGTCAGCACATGAGCTTAGAACAAAGGGCATGTACTATGAGTCTAGAACAGGGGGCATGAACTTTTGTTTATAAAGGCCAAATAGTAAATATTTATGACTAAATAGAGACCATGAACCATGTGATTTCTGTAGCAACCTCCCAGCTCTGGCCATTGCAATGTGAAATAATATGCAATTGATGGCCTGGCTGTGTTCCAACAAAACTTGTTTAAACAGCAGGTGGTGGGCTGAATTTGGTCTGTGGGCCGTGCTTTGCCAACCTGTGGTCTAGAATTTCACATTCAGAGATCCTGGGGGATTGTGTGTTGATGTGTTGGGCCACTTCCTGGATCTCCCAGTTGCAGCCGTGGATTGTGACTTACTCAAGGTCATACGGCTGGTAAACAAGGCTAGGATCCCAGGCCAGGTCTCCTGACCCCTGTCCAGTGCAAATTTTCACTGCCCAGGGAAATGCCACCCCCTACTGTTCTCCTAATGTACTTACTGTACTGACAATCCCAGACGGTGAGCACACAGAAAGGAAAATGGGCCAATTAAGATAAGCCTTTTTCATCCCCCTTTAGTCAGAAGGTTTAGTAAGAAAAAAAGATCAGTCACTCTGAGCTGCCCTCTTCTAGAAGTCCAGCACAGAGTGACTCTGAGTGGGGTTGAGGGTCAGCCTTTCCTTCGCCTCCTGGATCCACCAGGCTGCAGCAAATCAGCGTCCAGGAAAGGTTGCTGTGGTTCACTTCTCAGCGCAGGTTCCCTGGCAAGGACACTGCTGCTCTAATCTGCTGAACTGCTGCTCTGATCAGAGCAGAGCAGGCAAAACGAGGCTTGTCTTTGGGGAATTAACCTTAATTTGCCACGTGATTTGTTTCTGTCCACCTGACTGTAGAAGTGTGGCGAGTTTCCACTCTGATTCTGCTTCAGGGTTCCTACAGTCTAGTTGTCAGAGTTAATTAAAATGCAACACTTGGAAAACCTTTCCAATACAATAAGAAACATCCACGAGTATACGCATGTATACATGAGCGTGTGTCCACACACTGTTCTTTCAGTGAGCAAACAGTAATTATTAGAGACTGTGTGGTAGCATTAAGCCACTTTAGGAAAGACAAACATTTTTTGTGAGTATGCTGTAATCTGTCTCACCCCTCCTTCCCATCATGCCCTTTCTATTGCTATGCAGAGCAGTTTTGCTGTTTTCTTTCCGGCTTACAGACAATGCCCGAGATTCAGTGTGGTCTAAGAAAATGAGGGTCACTTCAGTGTCTTGCCAGCCAGAACCATTCATCCCTGTTGGACGCCTTGAATTACCTAAAACTAGCAAAAACTTTTGAAAAGTGTCCTTTCCTTTCTTTGGAAATAGAACTTTTAGCTTTTAGGCAAGGACCATTGACTGGGCAAATTGTCCTCCTTTCAGAAGAAGGGTCATGCGAGGATTTAGAATCCTCCTGGCCACACTACAGGGAAAGGGGTCATTCTTACCAGCACACACTGGATGTTTCATCTGGTCATTTCACAAAAATAAATATCGAGTATTTACTCTGGGGAAGGTGCTCAGTGTTCCTAAACCTAAAACGATGAGAACAGCGACTTAAGACTTCTTTGATTTTTAACCTGACATTAACCACAAAATGGAATTATTAACCTTCCGTTAACAAAGCAGCAGAGCAGAAACGATGGTGAGGGTCCAGGTTATTTCCCTAGGGAACTGGGTATGTCATGCGTGTCCTGGTTCAGGGAAGAGCAGTGGCCAGGGATCTGCCCTGCTGCACAGCCCTGGCCTGGCGATGCTCCTAGGCCCTGCTCATAGAGGGAGCCTTGACGACCAGCCTGCGGATGTGAGTGCCGAAAGGGGCTTCAGGACATCCCTGGTCCCTTCTCTCTCTGTGTAGCTGCACTGGAACCAGCACTGCCAGGCGTGTGGCCACTGAGCAAACCAAAACCCAGGGCTGGCACAGTCCCGCTGGAGAGTGCTGCTCCTGGTTGGCTAGCTGTGCTTTGTGCCTGCACCTGTGTCTGGGCTGCTGGAGTCTGTACCCATTTCTGATTCTCTTCCTGATCTCTGGCTGCCTTTCCCTGGCTCCAGGTCCACTGGATCACCTTCCAGCTTTCCACAAACAACCCTCCTGACAAAATCTGGTCATTAGGAAACATCTCCAGCCCTCTGCACCCAGCTGCACCACCCCCCCCCACCGACCTCCAAGGCCCATGGATGATTCCGTTTGTGTCTTAGCTTGGAGTTATTAGCAACTATTTTTCTGGGATGGTATGAGCCTTCTGGAAACTTCATATTAACAATCGCCACAGGAACAACCAGTTTAATAACAGCTTTAATCCTCTGAAATCCAGGTCCCCCCAAAAGAGTATGCCCTTGCCTCAATCTGTCATTTCCAAAGCAAGTGAATTTACTCATTAGCAATCAAAATGATTACAGTTCAGATGTCTATTTGCTAATAAACCTGATATCATTTTAAGGGCATCAGTTTTACAGTGAAATTCCTGCATTTGTCTGGAATCATGATGCTTTTGCCATTTTATTTCATGGCTCATGTTTTAACTCACCGCATATCTTAACCAGCCGTAGTGTAACNACTCATTAGCAATCAAAATGATTACAGTTCAGATGTCTATTTGCTAATAAACCTGATATCATTTTAAGGGCATCAGTTTTACAGTGAAATTCCTGCATTTGTCTGGAATCATGATGCTTTTGCCATTTTATTTCATGGCTCATGTTTTAACTCACCGCATATCTTAACCAGCCGTAGTGTAACAGGGTGGTGCTATATTTGAAAAGTGACTTCACTTAGCCCAGAGATAGAGAAAGTCACTGACTTAAGGGGGGCACCCTGATTTTTCCTGTCTCTGCTTAGTTTGGACTTGTCATTTTGAAGGGACATGATCTGCTAGGATGATGTCAGAGCAGTGGTCCATGTGGACCTGGTTATTCCTGGATTTTTGCCACGGGTTCAGGCTTCCCAAATGTCAAAAAGAATTTGATCGTGGCCCTGGCTGTTCCCTTGTCTTTGGCATTAAAAACCAGCAAACATGTGTTGTCGCCCAGCTTCCTGGCTACCTCCCACTCCCCCGTTCCTAATGATGTCCAATCTCTTTTCCACGGTTTGCTTCTGGGTTTTATCAACCTAGCTTCTTAAGTATGATTTAATCTTACAATTCACTCTGAGCTCTGACCCCATCTAGTTTTTAAAAAATGAATACCTTTATGGTTTTTTTTTAAAAATTACACATTTCCATTGAAATGAATTCATACAAAACAAAAAGGTACCAAGAAAGAAGTTTAAATACCACCTGACCTTATACCATCCAATGACAAGCACTAACTTCTTGCGAGATACCCTTTCAGGCATCTATATACAGTTTTATAAACATGGGATTTACTTTACATTCAGTTCTATGTCTTGCTTTCTTCACTCAACCAGATGTCATTGTGGAGAGAGAGTTCCCCATGGGTCTCTTGTGCTCCTACAGGTCTTTCTGGGCATGCGCAAAATTGCAAGGTCATTTTTCAGGATTGCGTTGATAGCAAACTACCTAAAGGATATCTTCCTCCTGGACAAAAGGCCGTCTTGCTTACTGCTTGCAGTAAAGTGGTGGGTTCACTTGAATGTCAATGAAACTTCTATCTGAAAGGACACAATTTACATGTCTATAGACAAGAATTATTTTGGAGTAATGTCTACAATTCTTCAAGAAGTAAAATTGCTTCCATAGCATCAGGGTACCCCAGGGGTGTCCTTTACAGTCTGGATAAATCCACAGTTTCCACTGAAGCTCGTTTCCCCCATTAGCACTAAGCAAACAGAGGCAATGAACTCCAGTTGCCTCTCAGAGTGCAGCAAAACATTGGGAAACATGCAAGGTCAGGGTCGACTTCAAGTTCAGCTAAAGGAGAGCCACCTTCTATCCTTCCTGATGCAGAGCAGGGATGGTCTCAGAGCTGGGGGGTCAAGGTGTTGAGGGTGCTGAGGAGCCAGAGGGGGGCAAAGAAGGGGAGAGAGCCAGCAAAGTCATTACAAACACATCCATCATACGTGATAGTGATGGATTTCTATTCAAACCCACTTGAATTTCATGAAGCAAAACTGGTGTCCCGTCAGGTGTGTTAAAGCTGGGTGCTAATAAATGAAAATTGAGAGTAGGGAAAAAACTAAAAATGATTCAGGATTTTGGGAAGGGGTCTAGAAGTAGCTCTATTTTCCCTTTTATTGCATCTCAGTTTTATTTCCAGAAACAAATTTTTTCGGTGGAAGTGCCCACAGTTCAAAGTTCTGAGACTGGCCGTGAATCTCTTTTTAGCACCTTTTCGTGGTAAAAAAAATATCTGGGTTGTTTTCCTCAGGGCTGGCCTGGAAGGGGCCTCCCTCCCTCCTGCATTTGGAGCTGCATTTTAATGAGACCCCAGGGGATGGCTCTGGGGATGCAGGGAGCCAGCACTCAGGTTCATTTAAGAGACTGGCTTTTTTAATTTTATTTTTTTTTCCTTCTGGGTCTTGGGGAGTGCTTAGCACTGCAGCTGACGAGTTTAGCTCTCCATTCTGAAGCACCAGTGCTGTGGTTCACTGAAAAGTCCTGAGAGGACTCAGGGACATAAGAACGATGTGTGTCTAGTGACCACAAGGCTGTCTTTAAACGAAGAACAGTTTCGTAGCACGGGGAAGTCTGCTCAGTATTATTTAATAACCTATGTGGGAACAGCATTTGAAAAAAAAAATAGATTCATGTGTATGTGTATCTAAATCACTTTGCTATACACCTGAAATTAATGCAACATTGTTCATCAACTTTACTCCAATATGAATAAAAATTAAAAACATTAAAAGAACGGTTTGTTAGGAAAATTCCGCCTCTGCCAGCTGCCCTGTGTCAAATTCAAGGCACATTCAAGTAGTCATTCAGCAGCACTTACATTAAGCACATGTTTTAGGTTTCAGAACTTCCAGGATGAGCAAACACAGAACTCATGTCTGTTGAGGCTTGTTGTCCAGTACATGATAAACCCCCAAACAGACCGTTGTAAGCAGCCTTTTTGTTGTTAGCTTCTCAGTTGTGTCCAACCCTCTGCTACCCCATAGACCATAGCCCATCAGGCTTCTCTGTCCATGGAATACTCCAGGCAAGAATACTGGCACAAGTTACCATTCCTTTTTCCAGGGGAATCTTCCCAACCCAGGGGCTGAACCTGGGTCCCCTGCACTGCGGTCTCCTGCATTGTGGACAACTCTTTACCATCTGAGCCACCAGAGAAGATCCCAAGCAGCCTAGAAGTGGCCACAGATTCATGATGAAGAGAAAAAAAAGCGAGGAACAGACCACCAGGCTAATACCCACTCCCATCTGAGTAATAGGAGTTATTTATGCATATGGAGAGACATAAGACATATATGCTTATATATGCAGAGAACATTTCTGGAAGCATAGAGGATAACTGGTTATTTCTGGAGGTTTGGCTTTGGGGGAACAGGCAAGGAGATTTTTACTTTCCACTTTATACCCCTCCATATGTTCAGAAAGCATTACAATGACAAGCATTACTTATAAAATAACAACAACACAGCATGGCAGTGCCATCAAAAAGATATAGACAGTGAGTAATGGAAGTGATGAAATGAGTTACCGGAACTAAACTTGGGAATTTTCTTGACCACCTTAACTGGGGTCAATTTTTCTGTCTTCATAAGCTTTTGCTTACACATCTCATGCCTGATGCCTGTCATTCTAAAACAGCATTTCCTCCCCTTCCTCCCTTCTCTCCTTCCTGCCTTCTTCCTTCCTTTCTTCTACAGATGTTGGTCAAGATTCTGTTATGGGCAAGGCAGATGATTCAGTGCTGTGTTATGATCAAGTCTGGGGGCTTCCTCAGTGGCTCAGCAGTAAAGAAGCTGCCTGCAATGCAGGAGATGCATGAGACATGTATTCAGTCCCTGGGTCAGGGAGATCCACTGGAGGAGGGCCTGGAAACCCACTCCAGTATTCTTGCCTAGAAAATCCCACAGACAGAGAGGAGCCTGGCAGAGTACAGTCCATGGGGTTGCAAAGAGTTGGACACGACTAAAGTGACTGAGCACAGCATGTGATCAAGTTTGGCTGAATATGACAGAAAGAAAAAAAAAATAGCGGCTCAAATAAAAAACAGAAATTTGTTTCTCTCACACATGAAAAGTAATCCAGAAGTAAGCACTCCGGGACCTGTACGGTAGCTCCAGAGTCATCAGAAACCCAGGTTGCTCCAGCTTGCTGTTCTATCATCCTTGGCATGGCAATTCAGGGTCTAAGATGGTTGCTGCATCTTCAGCTCTAATGTCCAAATCCAAGCAAGCCAAAATGAGGTCTAGAGAGGAGCTCGTACTCTCCCTTTTTGTGAGACTTTCTAGAGCTGCCACACCACACTCTGCTTAAATCTAATTGGTCAGAGCTTAGTCACATAGTCACATCTAGCTGCAAGGGAAGCTGGGACCTATAAGAAAGTTGGAACATGTAGGGAAGCTGGAACATGTAATATTGTAGTGGGATGCATTGCTGCCTTCAATAAATTTAGGATTCCTTTTCTAATTAAAAAAAGTGGAGGCCAGATATTGCGAGGTCATGAGCAATCTCTGCTACATACAGGANTCTGCTTAAATCTAATTGGTCAGAGCTTAGTCACATAGTCACATCTAGCTGCAAGGGAAGCTGGGACCTATAAGAAAGTTGGAACATGTAGGGAAGCTGGAACATGTAATATTGTAGTGGGATGCATTGCTGCCTTCAATAAATTTAGGATTCCTTTTCTAATTAAAAAAAGTGGAGGCCAGATATTGCGAGGTCATGAGCAATCTCTGCTACATACAGGAGCCAGAACAGTCCTTGTCTTTATGACGCTATACTCTAGTAGGGAAATTAGACAATNTGTAGGGAAGCTGGAACATGTAATATTGTAGTGGGATGCATTGCTGCTTTCAATAAATTTAGGATTCTTTTTCTAATTAAAAAAAGTGGAGGCCAGATATTGCGAGGTCATGAGCAATCTCTGCTACACATAGGAGCCAGAACAGTCCTTGTCTTTATGACGCTATACTCTCGTAGGGAAATTAGACAGTAATCCAACAACCATGAAAATAACACTAAAATTGCACGTTGCAGTAAGTAAAGTAAAGAGACATTTCAGTGGGTTCTAGAAATATATAATTAAAAGTCCTGACCTGCTCTTGGTGGAAGATATCCCCAAGAAGTATGTAATGAGGTTGGAGAAATACGCAGAGGTCAACCATGCAGGGCCTTGTTGTCTAAGTCAAGGATTTTGATCTTTGTCTTAAAAGTAAAGTCATCCATGGAAAAGTTGTGAGCAGGTTGTAGGATTAATTTTGTTATTCTTCTATGATTGTGTTAGAAAAGATCTTTCTGATGGCTCTATGCAGTATGTGCTAAAGGCGGGAAGAGTGGATGTGAGGGGTGAGATTGCACATCGGCAAAGCGATGCCTGTAGTCCAGTTCAGAGTGTCTTCCTTTTTTGGAAATTGCCAGTGGTTGCTGATGAGGCTGCTTGGGGTTGTGCTGTTTGTTTTGCCCTATGCTACTGAAGGAGGAGGGAAAGGCCTACAGCCACAAGAGAGGAAGGTCTGCATTGAGTCATNATTGTAGTGGGATGCATTGCTGCCTTCAATAAATTTAGGATTCCTTTTCTAATTAAAAAAAGTGGAGGCCAGATATTGCGAGGTCATGAGCAATCTCTGCTACATACAGGAGCCAGAACAGTCCTTGTCTTTATGACGCTATACTCTAGTAGGGAAATTAGACAATAATCCAACAACCATGAAAATAACACTAAAATTGCACGTTGCAGTAAGTAAAGTAAAGAGACATTTCAGTGGGTTCTAGAAATATATAATTAAAAGTCCTGACCTGCTCTTGGGGGAAGATATCCCCAAGAAGTATGTAATGAGGTTGGAGAAATACGCAGAGGTCAACCATGCAGGGCCTTGTTGTCTAAGTCAAGGATTTTGATCTTTGTCTTAAAAGTAAAGTCATCCATGGAAAAGTTGTGAGCAGGTTGTAGGATTAATTTTGTTATTCTTCTATGATTGTGTTATAAAAGATCTTTTTGATGGCTCTACGCAGTATGTGCTAAAGGCGGGAAGAGTGGATGTGAGGGGTGAGATTGCACATCGGCAAAGGATGCCTGTAGTCCAGTTCAGAGTGTCTTCCTTTTTTGGAAATTGCCAGTGGTTGCTGGTGAGGCTGCTTGGGGTTGTGCCGTTTGTCTTGCCCTATGCTACTGAAGGAGGAGGGAAAGGCCTACAGCCACAAGAGAGGAAGGTCTGCATTGAGTCATGTGGAGTCATGTGCTATTTATATTTTTCCAGTGATAGCACAGCCTGGTAAACATGGTCGGTTGCCTACCCAGCAGCTATTTCGCTCACCTTTTTTCTGCTGAGTGAACCCTGACATACTCAGTTGCATGGTAAACTCAGTAAGATTGATCCCTCCTTTATCCCCTGGGGATAACTCATGATTGTACAGATATGATAATCCCATACTTCTTCCCAGATACTTTCCCAGCTTTCCTGTATCTAGTGATAAACTTGGGACTCAGTGAGGTGAAATGGAGTTTCTTGCCTAATTGCCCTAGCTGGAGGGAGCAATGTTGAAAAAATGGCCTGAAAGTAGGCATTGTGCCTTGTTACTAATCTTAGAGGAAAAGTCTCCAGTCTTTAACCATTAAATATGATTTCAACTGTGGATTTCTCACAGATACCTTTTCTGAAGTTGAGGAAGTTTTTTTCTGTTCTTCGTTTGTTGAATGTTTTTATCATGAAAAAAACGTTGAATTTTCTCAAATGCTTTTTCTGTTTCAACTGAAATGATCGTGCGATCTCCCCCCCTTCATTGCATTAATGTGTATTGCTTTGATTGATTTTCTAGTGTTGAATTATCCTTGAATTCCTGGGATAGACTTAGTCACAGTTTAGAATTCTTTTTATATGCCACTCGGTTTGTTAGTATTTTTTTTTATGATTTTTGCATACATATTCAGAAGAGCTATTGATCTGTAGTTTTCTTGTTAGGGTTTGCCTTGCTTTGATAAGACAGGGTTATACTAGCCTCATAGAATGAGTTGAGAAGTGTTCTGCCTCCTTCTGCTTTTTGAAAGAGTTTGTGAAGAATTGGAATTAGTTATTCTTTAAATGCTTGATAAAATTCATCAGAGAGGCTAGCTGGTTTTGTTTTCCTTTGTAGGCAGTTTAAAAAATATCATTACTAATTCAGTCTCTTCCCTTGCCTTTTCAGATTGTCTATTTCTTCTTAAGTCAGTTTTGTTCTTTATGTCTTTCTAGGAATTCATCCAGTTTATCTAATTATTTTGGATGTAATTCCATCCATTTTGCATACATTTCCTTTATAATTTGTTATTTTTATAAGATTGGTAATGCTGTTCCCTCTTTTGCTTATAATTTTATTAAGATGAGTTTTTTCTCTTTTTTCCTCGTCAATTTAGCTAAAGGTTTATTAATTTTATAGATTTTTTTCAAAGAACCCACTTTTGGTTTCATTGTTTTTTGTCTATTTTTTCTATTTCCTATTTCACTAATTTCCACTCTGCTGCTGCTAAGCCACTTCAGTCATGTGACTCTGTGTGACCCCATATACAGTAGCCCACCAGGCTCCCCCGTCCCTGGGATTCTTCAGGCAAGAACACTGGAGTGGGTTGCCATTTCCGTCTCCAATGTGTGAAAGTGAAGTCGCTCAGTCATGTCTGACTCCTAGCCACCCTATGGACTGCAGCCTACCAGGCTCCTCCGTCCATGGGATTTTCCAGGCAAGAGTACTGGAGTGGGGTGCCATCGCCTACTCCGAATTTCCACTCTAGTTTTTGTTATTTCTTCCTTTCTGTTGACTGTAAGTTTTTTCCCAGTATCTTAAGGTAGAAGGTGAGGTTACTGATTTGAGATCTTTCCTCTAAATATTGGTATAGCTGCATTCTCTAAGTTTTAGTATGTTGTATCTTTATTTTCATTAATCACCAAAGTATTTTCTCACTTCCCTGTTGATTTTTCTTTTGAAAGTGAAAGTGAAAGTCACTCAGTCCAAATCTTTACAACCCCATGGACTGTAGCCTGCCAGGCTCCTCTGTCCATGGAATTCTCCAGGCCAGAATACTGGAGTGAGTAGCCTTTCCCTTCTTCAGGGGATCTTTCCAATCCAGGGATCAAACCCAAGTCTCCCACATTGAAGATGGTTTCTTCACTGTCTGAGCCACCAGGGTTTATTTAGTAGGAGTATCTTGTTTTTCCACATATTTTTAAATTTCCTAAAGCCTTACATATTCTAATGAATAGAATATTTNTCAGGGGATCTTTCCAATCCAGGGATCAAACCCAAGTCTCCCACATTGAAGATGGTTTCTTCACTGTCTGAGCCACCAGGGTTTATTTAGTAGGAGTATCTTGTTTTTCCACATATTTTTAAATTTCCTAAAGCCTTACATATTCTAATGAATAGAATATTTCAAAATTGAGAATATATCACTGTTGTTATTAGATTTTTGAAAGACTGGTACTTCTATATTGTTTGCACAAACTTTCACAAATTGGTACAGCCACTGTGGAGAACAGCATGGAGGTTCCTTTAAAAACTAAAATTAGAGCTACCATATGATCCAGAAGTCCTACTCCTTGGCATATCTGGAGAAAAACATGATTTAAAAGGATACAGCACCCAAATTTTCATTGCAGTGCTATTTACAATAACCAAGACATGCAAGCAACCTAAACATCCATTGACAGACAGATGGCAAAGAATATTT
>SJYA01002888.1:330888-349198 GCA_006410615.1 Neotragus moschatus
CCATGCTTGTCCCCCAGACTTCCCTCATGCAGACAGCACCCCGAGGTCTTTTCTGCTTTAATATTTCCTCCATTATACTTCCAGCACCTTCACCAGTTAGATACAACCAGCTTGCCTGGAGCTTTGGAATCTGCCCTGAAGGGGCTTCTGTGCTGGACACAGAAGCTGTGTTGGGGGGACTAGCTTCCAACCAGAAGGAAACTCAAAGTTCAGTTTTCAGATGAGTAAATAACTACGTACAAATATCTGTCAGTCAAATGTTGACTGAAAATTTCCTGGATTTTTCCTGGTCTTCTGAATACATCCGGACCTTTCTTTGATCTTTTCTAGGAGGTGATTGTTTGTATTCTCACTCTGAGTCAACTCAGTTAAGAAATTAATGAATGAACCTGCGTGGAGGGAGAGACAGGATGGAAGGAAACTGAACAAGCGCTGGGAGACCGTGGCTCAGGCTTTGTCATTAAGTATTTGGGTGACACTGTGTCTTAATGATCTCGCCATTTGGATAAGTGGTTAAGGCAGGACCGTTCCTGAAGGCAACCTGCCATGCAAACATTCTCCGCGGACACCCTTTCCCTCCCCCTTTTCCTGTCCCCTCCTTTCTCCCTTCTTGCTCTATTTCTTCAGCACTCTCTCCTCTCACTGTTCCTTTCCTTTTCTCTCGTGTCTGTTGTTTTTATTCCCAGATCTTTACACAGGCTCTTTTATTTTCATCACCAGGCGATCTGTGCCAACAAGTGTGATGCAAATACAGTTAGACAGGATTTGGGTTCTGACTGAATAAGAATTGCTCCCCTTGAATTTTTTAAAAAAACAACCCAGTCTCTCTCAACTGATTCTATTCAAAGTTTCTTGGCCTCTGAATTTAAGGAACAAGTTGTTCTCATGGGAGGTTAATTATAAAATGTTCGGCCCAGCCCTTGCCCCAGGAGTGACCAACACACAAAACGAGTCCCCAGAAGGGTGTGCAAGCTCGGAACAGTTTTCCAAAGTGAGGACTTTCCCCTCACCTACCAGGTCAGTGAATCCAAGTTCAAAATTTAAAAATTCTATGAAGCCAAGTCTGTCTAATGATAGTGAGTTGAGGAGTCTCAGGAACATTCAGCATTTTCTGGCACGCGCACACACACATACACACACATCACACTGGACCATCGCTGTCAAAGCAGACTGGAATTAGCAACTCCAACTTTCTAAATGGTCTCTCTCGCTTATAGAAACAGGTGGCCATGGTGGGGTAGTACATTTGGGAAGAAGAAGAAAAACCTCAAAAAGATGAAGCATCTTGTACTTCCTAGTTATGAGTTAGGGAGAGAACAGGATTCAGCTGCCTGAGGTGGGTGACATAGTACGAATAAATCATGGGAACAGGACATATTTCTACTGTTTCCACCATTTTTTATCAAGGAGATGGAAAAATCAAATTGAATCAAGTGGAATAAACAATACCTTTGTGCCTAAAGTCCAAGATAGGTGAGAAGAAATTAAGGGAGCTCCTAGCTGCCCAGATGGAGTACCCTCCGGGCAGTTAAGATGGGCATAGCGTCTTAGCAGACCTTTCGACGCCTTGTCCCATATCCCTGGAAACCACGCGAGTTTGCAGCTACGGTGCGCAGCTTCTGCGTGCTGCCAGCTTCCAGCTCAAGCACCTGACCCTCTCTTCTCCTCTGTGTGATGGGCTTTTCCGTCCTCACCAGCCATCATTGGACTGCTCCCAGGCGCAACCCAGGAAGTCAAAAGGGGGGTTAATGCCCGCAGAGGCAAGTCTCTGGGAAGTGAATGGGAAACAGGAGCCAGTGATAGATGCCTCAACCTCCCCCCTTGTCCAGAGAGATGCTCTTACGTCCCGGCCCACCTGGTACTCTGGGTAAGGCAACAATTGCCCACAGATGGAGGCTGCTCCTTGGCGCTTCCTTGCACGGGCATTTGGCTTTCTCCATTTCACTCTCCCTGTTTCCTCCCTGGAGCCTCCTGACTTCACTTCCCAGACAACCTAAACCCAAGTCCTTGAAGTCCTTGTCTCAAAATCTGCTTTTCCGGGATCCCAAATGAAGGCTCCACTAGGTAATTTTTTTTAATTGTGGTAAATATGCATAATGTAACAGGTACCGTTTCAACCATTTTTGAGGTTAAGTGGCTTCAAGTTCCATCCACGTTGTGTCATGTCAGAACTGCATTCCTTTTATTTTTTTAATATTCAGATGTATTGAGATACAAGTTGCCTATAGAAACATTCACCCCTTTGAGCTGTAAAGCTCAGTGGGTTCTGATCAGTGAACACAGTGGTGGACCTGCCCTGTAAATCAAGCCCCAGAACATTTTCCTCACCTTAGTGCCCGGTGGCGTTAAGTGCACTCACATTGTTGCGCCGCTGTCACCACCATCCACCTTCGGAAATTTCCCACCTTCTCAGGTCGAAGCCTGCACCCGTGACCTAACAGCTCCCCACTCTTCGCCTCCTCCCAGCCACTGTAACCACCATTCTACTTTGTGTCTCTATGAATTTGACTATTCCAAGAACCTCATATCAGTCGAATCATACATTTATTTTGTCTTTTTGTGGCTGGCTTATTTCACTTAGCCTAGTGTCTTCAAGTTTCAACCACGTTGTAGCATTTGTCAGAATTACATTTTTTTTTTTTAATTCAGATATACGGAGGTACAAGTTACCATATATATCAGTCACCCTTTTGAGCTGTACAGTTTAATGGGTTTTGACAAGTGGTTGTGGAATGGCTGCCATCAATTAAGATATAGAAGATTTTTATCACCTCAAAAAAGTCCTACTGTGTTCAAATAGCCGACACACAGATAAAAAGGTGCTCAGCATCACTATCTTCAGGGAAATGCAAATCAAAGCCACAGTGAAACATCACCTCACACCTCTTAGGGGGGCTCTTATGAAAAAATTTCTTTCCTTTTTAAGGATGGATAATATTCCATTGTATATATATACTATTTGTAACCTTTAAGAATTCATGTTAATCACTGGCTAGAATTGGTGAAAGACTGTAGATGGACTGGTTTCCAAAAGGAAAACATTCGTTTTTGCTGCACAGCAAACAATCCCCAAATCTCAATGGTTTACAGCAACAAATATTCATTTTTCTCACTGCCAAGTGTGCAGGTCTGTTAGGGCAGCTCTGAGTCACACTGTGGGTCTGGTTCAAATCAGCAATATATGTCTTTCATTCTTTGTGGACCAGCAATCCCTGGCGCGGGTGATTTCCATGGTGAATGGTAGGAGCACCTGAGGAGTGACTGGATGTCAGGGCCTCTCGTGTGTTTCATAAGCCTGCATCTCTGCCTCTCCCCCGTCTCTTCTGCTGCCTTCCTTTGACTGGCCAGAGCTGCCACATGGCCACACCACTGTCAGTGCTGGGAGGAAATAGAATCTGCCAGTTCCCATGGGAATCCTGCAACGTCACACAGGAAAAGACGTGGATATATTATTCCAGTGTAGGAGAGTGGAGAATTAGTAGCGATAATCCAAGCTATAACAGAGTTGATTATGGAAAATAAGAATCGATGCTTTGGAACTGTGGTGCTGGAGAAGACTCCTGAGTACCCCTTGGGCTGCAAGGAGATCCAATCAGTCAATCCTAGAGGAAATCAACCCTGAATATTCATCGGAAGGACTGATGCTGAAACTGAAACTCCAATACTTTGGCCACCTGATGGGAAGAGCTGACTCACTGGGAAAGATGCTGATGCTGGGAAAGATTGAGGGCAGGAGTAGAAAGGGATGACAGAAAATGAGATGGTTGGATAGCATCACTGACTCAATAGACATGAGTTTGAGCAAACCCCAGGAGATAGTGGTGCTGCAGTCCAGGGGGTTGCAGAGTCAGACACAACTTAGCGACTGCACANTACTTTGGCCACCTGATGGGAAGAGCTGACTCACTGGGAAAGATGCTGATGCTGGGAAAGATTGAGGGCAGGAGTAGAAAGGGATGACAGAAAATGAGATGGTTGGATAGCATCACTGACTCAATAGACATGAGTTTGAGCAAACCCCAGGAGATAGTGGTGCTGCAGTCCAGGGGGTTGCAGAGTCAGACACAACTTAGCGACTGCACAATAACAGCAAAACTTGATAATGACTCCCAGTAAATTTTGAATGGGATTACTTAAGGGGTGGTTCTGGAGTACTTAAAAAAAGAGAATAGCAGCTATTCAGTATAACTTAATTAAGAGTAAATCAGGTCAATCTAATTTCAGATCTTTTTTCTCCTTTAGATTTGCTTTACAACCAAATCCAGGGAATGTGGCAGTTTTACTTAATTTAGATTTTAGAAAGGCAGTCTAAATTTTTTTCTGCTATGTTCACCACACTGTACAACACATCCCTATGGCCGACATTCTATCCCTATGCTATACACGCTAATCCTTATGCTGGACAATACATCCTTATACACAATAGTTTGTACCTCCCTCTCCCCCGTCCCTAAACTCCCCTCCCCCATAACCACTAGTTTGTTCTCTGAATCTGTGAATCTGCTTCTCTTTTGTTATACTCGCGGGTTTGTTGTATGTTTTAGATTCTACACATATGTGATATCATACAGTATTTGCCTTCTCTTTCTGACTCATTCACTTAGCATAATACCCTCCAAGCCTTTCCACATTGCTGCAAATGGCAAAATTTTCTTTCTTGTTTATGGCTGAGTAGTACTCCATTATGTATATATACCACATTTATTTATTTATCTGTTAAGGGACATTTAATTTGCTTCCATAACTTGGTAATCGTAAGTAACGTTGCTTTGAACATTGAGGTGTATGTATCTTTTCAAATTAGTGTTTTCATTTTTTTCCAGATAAATACCCAGGAGTGGGATTGTTGAGTCATATGATACTTCTATTTTCAGCTTTTTGAGCAACAGCCATAGCATTTTCCGCAGGGGCTGCACTAATTTACACTGCCACCAACAGGGCAGGAGTGTTTCCTTTCTCCACATTCCTCGCTGACGCTTGTTATTTGTGTTCTTTCCGATGATAGCCTTCTGACAGGTGTGAGGTGGTATCTTGTGGTTTGCATTTCTTGCTGATTAGTAATGTTGAATATCTTTTCAGGTGCTTGTTGACCATCTGAATTTCCTCTTTGGAAATTCCTCTTTGGCCCACTTTTAAAATGAGTAGTTTGGTTTTCTTTATGTTAAATTGTATTACCTATGTATCTGTGTTGGGTATTAATCTCTTATCAGTCATATCACTTGCAAGTATCTTCTTCCATTCAGTAGGTTATATTTTTATTTTATCAATGGTTTACTGTGCAGAAACTTTTAAGTTTAATTTTGTCTCATTTATTTTTGCTTTTGTTTCCTTTACTTTAGGAAATAGATCCAAAAAATATTTCTGCAGTTTGTGTCATAGAGCATTCTGGCATGTTTTCTTCTAGAAGTTTTATAGAAACCAGTCTTATATTTAGGTCTTTAATCCATCTTGAGCTTATTTTTGTATGTGATGTTAGAGAACATTCTAATTTCATCCTTTTACATGTTGCCATATAGTTTTCCCAGTACCACTTATTGAAAGACTTATCTTTTTGTCATATATCTTGCTTTTGTTATTGTAGATTTATTGACCATAAGTGCATGGGTTTATCTCTGGGCTCTCTATCCTGTTCCATTGATCTATGTGTCTGTTTTTTTATGCCAGTACCATACTCTTTTGATTCTCATAGCTCTGTAGTATAGTCTGAAGTCAGGGAAGTGTGAGTCCTCCAGCTCTGTTCTTCTTTCTCAAGATTGTTTTGGCTATTTGCTATCTTTTGAGTTTCCATACAAATTTTAAAATTACTTGTTCTAGTTCTGTGAAAAATGCCATTGGTATTTTGATGAAGATTGCATTGAATCTGTAGATTGCTTTGGGTAGTGTAATTTTAACAATACTGACTCTTTCAGTTCAAGAACATCTTTCCATTGGTTTGTGTTGTCTTCAGTTAGCAGATATATTTTGTTTGAATTTTAGAAAGGCATTCTAGATTTTTCCCATAATATCCTTGAATTTAAAATGGAGACATACAGATTATATAACAGTGTTGTTATATAACAGTATAAACAGATGTTTACACAACTGCTCTTAAATACTTTTGGCTAATGGATCATGTGTCATTCTGGGAGGGAATATTTTATAGCATGGCACAGAGATAAAGCTCTGTTTGGGCCTCCACTTTATATCAGTGATATGTGTGAAGATAGACATGGGAGCGAAGCAAGCACAGAATGGAATTACAGAGAAAAACCCAAAGCGTAAAAGTTAACAGATATAAATGCCAGCTATCCTACTTAAACATTTTTAAAAACACAAAGGAAGCAAAAATCAACTACAGGAAGAGGTACACAAGGGGATGAAGAAAACTTTAAAACTCTACTGGGGATCATAAAGGAAGACTTGACTAAAGGGAAAATATAACTAATTCTTACATAGGAAGATTCAATGTTATAATGCTGTCAATACTCCCTCAGTTGATACATATTTTAATAAATGAGTTTATTAACTCATTCATATTTGAATTACTGATACATTTGGAATTCTTTTTCCTGGCTCTTTTAATTTGGGGGAGAGTATATGGGGACTTGGAGAATACTGGCAAGGTTCCATTTACGGACCTGGGTGGTGCTGTATAAAGGGGAAACCCCTCTGTGTTTCTCCTTTATGCTTATACCACTGCCAACACTTTGCTTCACTTCTGACACCAGATGTGTGGATTTTCTGCACATCAGGTAGTTCTCTGATGCCAACTGAGTGTCCTACAATTTAACTTGATTCTGATACCATCAACTTGAAGACAGCTTCAGACCTTACACAGGAAGGGCTCTTTCCCACAAGACATGCTCCTCCCCGCTGCCATTTTTAGATGCCAGTCACAAGTCTCAGGTTATTATCTATACTGGTTATAAATCAGGTTTCTGTGACTCCCTCTTGCATTCAGTACTTTGCTAGAAGGGTCACAGAACTCAGGGAAATTCTTGTTTACTGGTTTCTGATATAATGAAGGACACAGATGAACAGCCAGATGAAGAGGTACATGAGGTCAGATCTGGAAGGGTCCCAAGTGCAGGAGCTTCTGTCTCTGTGTAGTTGGGATATACTCCCTCTAAGCATTGGGACTTGTTCACTGACCCAGAAGCTCTCTGATCCTTACACTTTGGGGATTTTTATGGAGACTTTATCACGTAGGCATAAACTCAGTCTCCAGCTCCTTTCCTCTTCCTGGATGATGGTGGAATAGAGCTAATAGTTCCAAGCTTCTAATCACGGATTGGTCTTTCTGGTGNACTGATGCTGAAGCTGAAACTCCAATACTTTGGCCACCTCATGCGAAGAGCTGACTCATTTGAAAAGATTCTGATGCTGGGAAAGATTGAAAGCAGGAAGAGAAGGTAATGACAGAGGATGAGATAGTTGGATGGCATCACCAACTCAATGGACATGAGTTTGAGTGGACTCGGGAGTTAGTGATGGACAGGGAAGCCTGGCGTGCTGCAGTCCTTGGGGTCGCAAAGAGTCGGATACAACTGAGCGACTGAACTGAACTGAGCTGAACTGAATGACCTTTGAGATGCTCAGGGTAATCATTAGCTTTCAACTTTTTGAGTCCAAAGCCTTCTGGTACTCTTTGATAATTTGAGAAGATAATATTGCAAAGAAGGGGGAAATGCTTTTCAAAATCACAGTGGGTATCAATGTCAGACATAGCAGAGTCTTTGTCAGGCTTCTCATATGCTGTGTATGTGTGCTCAGTTGTGTCCAACTCTCTGTGACCCCATGGTCTGTAGCCCGCCAGGCTCCTCTGTCCATGGGATTCTCCAGGCAAGAATACTGGAGTGGTTGCCATTTCCTTCTCCAGGCGATCTTCCCAAGCTAGGGATCAAACCCCCATCTCCAGCATTAACAGGAGGATTCTTTACCACTGCTCCATTTGAGAAGTTGTCATATGCTAATAAGCCCTGTTTTTCAATTGATGACTCAATATGGGCCTGAATGGGTTAAGGACTAGGGGTTGAAGAGAGCTGACATTCAGGTCTAGAGATTTGACATTCAGGTCTTAATAAATAACAAGAACTTTTAATTCCTGGGGACAGCATTGGGGAAGGAGGAGTAAAGAAAAGAGACTGAGGGGTAAGGAAAAGAGAGTGAGCTAATTGGCATAGTGCCTTGAAGGTAGGGAGTACATCCAGTGAAATGCCCAGTGGCACAGTAGCCAAAATGAACTTTAGGAAAGGGAGATCTAATACAAAATTTCAAACAGTTTGTATTCTGCAGCATAAACACATTTGGTTTCCCCGTAAACACTGATGCACAAGCAGAAACCTTTATGATCAGACTGTTTATTTTTTGTAGGAGAAAGGTGAGGATAATCAAAGAAACAAATTTAGTTTCCTATGGGGATGGGTTTAGCATAGAATAATGTGAAGTTCATTAACTCAAGCATGTCATCAGAAGAAAGAAATTAGAGCCAGAGGTGACCATGGAAAACCCAAGCTTCTGAGAAGTTGTAAAAATTGGTGGTAAGAGCTTAGACTTTTTAAAGTTGTGGAATGGAATGGGTGTTTGAGCAACCTTCTTCAGCCCTTAACAGGCAGGGCTACCTCAACTGATATGGACCTACAACCCTACTATTTGTGCTCATCCTAGAACAACATTGCCCAAACTTCAAGGATGTCATGTCTGCTTTCTAATGTCGACATGAAAGCGGTATTCCTTTCATCAGTCCCCTTCAGCCTGTTCCCACTTGAAGCCATACCCAGCCTCTGAACCCTGACACTGAATTAAATCTCAGAGACAGAGTGGTGGGTGAAGTTGAAAAGAACAGTTCTATTGCTTTGCCAGGCAAAGGGGGCTGACAGCAGGCTCATGTCCTCAAAACTGTGTGTCCCCACCTGGAGAGGATAGTGAGAAGTTTTACAGTATTAGTTCCCAGGGAGCGTGATCAGCTCCTGGACATTCTTCTGATTGGTTGGTGGTGAGGTTAAGTCAGAGTCAGCATCTTCAAACCCTCTGTTTCCAACTGGTTTGGGATTTACATGCTTGAGGGCAGCTCACCATTGTTAACCTTTAACTTTTCCCATCTGGTGGGGGTTTCAGTATCTACAGAATAGCTAAAAGATACTGGCGTGTGTCCTTTGATGGGGAACCAGGACCTTGCCCCAAGCTGCACCGTTGTTCCTCTTGACTGTTCCTTTCTCTCCCTTTCTCTCCCTTCCCTCATTAGCAACTGTTTGAACCTGCCTGTTGGAACTCAGGGAAGGTCATAGAAGCTGAATGAAGAATCAGAGAATTGGGGGACACAGGAAGGCTTTTGTGCCCAGGAGCCCCACAACGCCCAGCTTGGTATCCAATTTGCAACTTTGAGCAAATCAGTTGTATTCGATTAAAATTAATAGTTGTATTCATTTCAGTCTGTCTTTGAGAGAGAATGGTTCAATTTCCATAAGCATTTTAGCTGAACTTCTCTGACTCAATTCTATTACGATGTACTTCTTGTGTAAGGCTGTATTTTAAACAAATATTATCCAAGTTCAACATTTCTAACCATTACCACTGACATCAAGAGGGTTGAGTGTGCCCTGGATTTGATCATCTCAGAGATGCAGAGGACTCTAGACCTGGAGTAAAAACTTCCATGTTTGCGTCTCAGATTTGCCACTTAACTCACAGTGTGCCCTTGAGCCTCGATTTCTTTATCTGCAGAACAGGGTGACAGACCTTCACTGCTCACCTCATTAGACCCCTGGAAAAATTAGAAGAGATAATTTATACCAGTGATATTTTTATATCATAAGAATAGATAAATTAGAAGAGATAATTTATATCAATATTTTTTAACATATAGAATTATGTAAATAAAGGTGAATAACTGAGCTGATGATATTTAGATTATAAAGACAAATGTGTCTCATTTGCTAAGGACTATTTGATCTAGCGAGGTACCTGAGAAAAGAATTACTAAACCCTGAATGTTCTTTCTTGCTCAGTGGGTGATCTGACGATGGTCTAAACAAACACAAAATTGGGAAGTCCTTTAAGCCTTTCTGGTTGTTAATTTTCCTTCAAGCATTCAAGAAGGCCAAGGACCCCACTAGCTTCTAGTTTCTCTCTTGTGAACAAACTGCAGGGAGAACTTCAGCTGAACTTACTTTAACGGTTACCTCCCTGAGGCTCTTGACGTTTTGCAGGACTTCCTCTGTAAGCCAAGAATCAGATCTTTGGAGAGGACCGGACTGCAGGTAAATAGCCTCAGGGCTGCAGTGTTTCAACTGAGGAAGAGAAACACCTTCTGGAATAGCTTCTCTGGCACTCCTACTGCTTCACACCCCTTCAGCTGCTCATCTGGGCTGTCATCACTTTGGTTGAATTCTCTTCCTTGTTCCAGGGAAGGAGACTTAAGTACCTCTAGGTCTCACCCATGCATGTTTTTCAGACTTAGTAACTGGATGTTTTTATGGTAGGGGTGAGAAAGTTACTATTATGACACAGGAAAAATAAAAACTAATTAGGACACAGAGAATACTTGGTATAGATGACATGAATGGATAATCATTGTTATCTGGTTATACATTTATCCAAACCCAGAGAAAGCATTACAGCTTAAGGCAAACCAGGGCCTTTGGTTGATGAGAACGCGTCAGTGTAGGTTCAGGAGTTGTAACAAATGCACTGCTCAGGCTGGGATGCTGATTAGGGTGGAGGGTGGCAATGTATGCAAAAGGGCAGAGGGCATATGGGAAATCTCTGTACTTTCAATTTTGCTATGAATCTGTCACGCGAGTGTATGTCCCTCGATTCTTTGTCTTGTCACAACAAAGATTTGGAGTGACAAACATTAAAGCCCCCTCGGCATGTCACAGCTCTCAGGTCTTGGATAGACCGTGTTATAGCTCTCAGGTCTCAAATGGACAGTGTTATAGCTCTTAGACAAATCAGTGTTACAGCTCTATTTTATTTAGAAGATAGCAGGAAAATCCATCTTCAAGGCGTGAGGGCACGTCATCTAAAGACACGAGGAGAAGAGCGCCCCAGCACACGGGAGAGAGAGATCGCTGGCTCTGGCTCCTCTATTTATATGTTTCTCTCTCCCTGGGCCTGTCCTTTGTAAATTGGGCCAGCCAGGAGTGTTGTTTGTTTTACCTGAGGTCCTCACTCCCGGTCCTTCTTTTTGTTTCATTTTCGCGGGCTTTTCCTTTCCTTGTCTTGTAGCCACTGCCATTTTGGACCCCTTTTCCCTCTTCTACCTACCTAACCAATCTAAAACTGTTCTAAAAATTGAAAGTCTTTACAAAAGAAATGCAACAAACTTAATAAACTATACAAAGATTAAAAAGCAGAGACATTACTTTGCCAACAAACATCCAGCTAGTCAAAGCTATGGTTTTTCCAATAGCCATGTATGGACATAAGAGTTGGACTATAAAGAAACCTGAACACCGAAGAATTCATGCTTTTTGAACTATGGTGTTGGAGAAGACGCTTGAGAGTCCCTTGGACTGCAAGGAGATCCAACCAGTCCATCCTAAAGGAAATCAGTCCTGAATACTCATGAGAAGGACTGATGCTGAAGCTGAAACTCCAATACTTGCCACCTGATGCAAAGAACTAACTCATTGGAAAAGGCCCTGATGCTGGGAAAGGTTGAAAGCAGGAGGAGAAGGGGATGACAGAAGATGAGATAGTTGGATGGCATCACCAATTCAATGGACATTAGTTTGAGTAAGCTATGGGAGTTGGTGATGGACAGGGAAGCCTGGCGTGCCACAGTCCATGAGGTCGCAAAGAATTTGACACTGAGAGACTGAACCTAACTGATACAAAGATATTTTAATGCTAGTATCAATACATCCTTTCACAATCTAAACCTTAAAGATCTTGATACATCACTGCTACTGCTAAGTCCCTTCAGTCGTGTCTGACTCTGTGTGACCCCATAGACAATAGCCCACCAGGCTCCCCTGTCCCTGGGATTCTCCAGGCAAGAACACTGGAGTGGGTTGCCATTTTCTTCTCCAATGCATGAAAGTGAGAAGTGAAAGTGAAGTCGCTCAGTCATGTCCGACTCTTAGCGACCCCATGGATTGCAGCCCACCGGGTTCCTTCGTCCATGGGATTTTCCAGCAAAAGTACTGGAGTGGGGTGCCATTGCCTTCTCCTGATACATCACACACAGATACAAACGAAAGCAACGTAATTACAGAGCAAGCTCCTTACCCACTTGTCAAGGCAATCACTGGTTCTGCATGAATGGTTGAGTCNTTGCAGCCCACCGGGTTCCTTCGTCCATGGGATTTTCCAGCAAAAGTACTGGAGTGGGGTGCCATTGCCTTCTCCTGATACATCACACACAGATACAAACGAAAGCAACGTAATTACAGAGCAAGCTCCTTACCCACTTGTCAAGGCAATCACTGGTTCTGCATGAATGGTTGAGTCTGGGGGTCGCATGCTGGCTCTCAACTCCACGTTGGTCCCCGAGCTGCTTACTCTTGGACCGCCAATAGTTATCACCAGGCAGTTACAGCCATGCACTCCCTGAGAACTGAGCTCTACGCTTTGCTTCTCCTTTATTTTTTTGTTAGTTGTGTCATTTCCTCGGGTTTACCACTTTTCTCCTTTTCTTTCATTCCTGAGAAGAGCAAGTATGACCCATTTATACATGTCTTTATTGTTGTTGTCTAAATATCATCAGCCCAATTAGTAATCACATACTCCATCTGTTACACAAAGCAAGTCAATCAAGCAGCAATGGATTGCATTCCAGTTACCCCAAAAATGTATGGCTGGGAAAATGAACAATTGGGACTACTTATAAGGCTTTTTAAAAATATTTTTTTCTTTTTATAAAATAATAAATGTTCATGATAGAACTTGGCAACATATGTGAATAGCCCTAAAACCCTTTTGTTGGAGATGTCTGATGTTGCGTTTGGTTGTATGAATGGTGTCTGAACCTAGAATATCTTCCTCTTTACATGGTGCCCACGGGAGAGAAATGCACAAAAGAAACAAGGCCAGGAAGGGCCTCCTTGCCACGAGGAGGGGTTCTGGATCTAAGTCTGATACTAGACTTGTGCCGGACCCCATGGAATGCTCCTTTTTCTGAAAATAATTTGGCTTAAATGGCTTTGAACCAAAGCAGACTATAAACTGCTTCACCTGGGGCCTCCAGTCCTGAGCCCAAGGGGAGTGACAGCTGCCCTACTGGAGCCAAGGGGAGAGAGGAGTCAGGACAGGGGCCACTTAGGCCGCGGGCTCACCCTGCTCTGGTGGGCAGTAGCCTTGGGTCCAGCAGTCGGTGGGGACTGCATGGCCTCCCACCCCAGCCACCAGTTGTTGTTTAGTTGCTCAGTCATGTCTGATTCTTTTGTGATCCCAGGGATTGTCACCTGCCAGGCTCCTCTGTTCATGGAATTCTCCAGGCAAGAATACTGGAGTGGGTTGCACTTCCTTCTCCAGGGGATCTTCCTGACCCAGGGATCCTGCACTGGCAGGCAGATTCTCTACTACTGAGCCACCAGGGAAGCCCCAGCTACCTGTGCTGCCCTAGAAAACAAGGCCCCTAAGAGACCTGAGATCTGATGGATACAGAGCCCTCTTGACCTCATGGGAATGATGACGGGAGAAAGGGGAGGGATGGGGAGAGAAGAGGAGAGGACGTTTTTCCCCAAGAGACCTTCACCTTTGACCCAACAACTCCACCCCGTTGACTGTATCTAAGGAAATGATCAGACACACAGGAAAGCCTTGGCTATAAGAATGGCCATTACAGTTTTTCCTGGCTGGAACCATGAAGGTACAGAAGAGAAGAAAAAAAGGTTCCTGCTGTGCCAGAAACCCTTAAGAAAAAGCGGAAGAATTTTGCAAAGCTTAAGATCAAGCATAATGCTCAAAATTCTCCAAGCCAGGCTTCAGCAACACGTGAACCGTGAGCTTCCAGAAGTTCAAGTTGGTTTTAGAAAAGGCAGAGGAACCAGAGATCAAATTGCCAACATCCGTTGGATCATGGAAAAAGCAGGAGAGTTCCAGAAAAACATCTATTTCTGCTTTCTTGACTATGCCAAAGCCTTTGACTGTGTGGATCACAATAAACTGTGGAAAANACAAAAATGGCACCTCACCTTCGTGGAAATGGCAATAAAAGCACATTTCAGATTTCAGCTGGATATTAAGAAAACAGAAATTAGAATGAACTCCTTCAGGGATATACGTGTGGTAGGCAATTTATTATAGGGTTCTGATTTCCTCTCTACCTCTCAAATATGCCTGTGACTCCCAGCAGGGAGCTTGGTGGAGGTCAGGGATGAAGGTTTGTGATATAGCCTGATAAATAAGACCACAGTGAGAAACAGCACTGGTGTGCGGGATTGCAGCAGTGAAGTGTGAGGCAGGTGTGTCCCTCAGACTTTCTCACTGCCATGTTGTGTTTCAGAGGCTTCATGGAGCTGAGTGAATACAGTCTTGGGGAGAGGCTGGGCCGAGGCATGCTATTCAGAAGGCCACTATCAATCATTGGGTAAATAGACCTGCAACTCAGCAGTAAGGCTGGGCAACCAGTCATGTGGTAATGGGGTTTTATTTTTCTCTGAGTTGAGAGGTTGAGGAATTTAAATAGCTTACCCAAGATCGAGCATCTCTAAGTGGCAGAGTCAGAATTGAACTGAGGTCTCTCTACCCATCCCATCTGTGGCCCATGCCCGCCCATTCTTGTCTAGGAAGAGTAATTAAACACAGAAGGAAAAAACAAAAGAAGGGAGTTGATCCTTGTGTTCACAATTCATGAAAAGGGTCAGAATACAGTCCTTCCAGTGGTAATTGGTCTGAAGATGCTGTGGAGAGAGGAGGTGAATGAGAGAGCACTAGAGGAAGGAAACAGAGTGGCCTCGAGCACAGAGACACGGAGGGTAGGAAGGCAAAGGAAAGAAATAACGACTGAAAATCGTGGCAAATATGTTTATACACATACACACACATGTACACATGCACGCTGGTGTGACAGGCAGTCTTCTAAGTGCTTTACCTACAAAGGTATTAGCAGTTCATAATCCTATGAGGAAGGTGAGTTAGTGAAAGTCGCTCAGTCGTGTCTGACTCTTTGTGACTCCATGAACTATACAGTCCACGGAATTCTCCAGGCCAGAATACTGGAGTGAGCAGCCTTTTCCTTCTCCAGGGATGAGATAGGTAGGTGGTCAGATATTAGATAGGTGGTCAATTATTAATATTTTTGTCATTTTACAAATGAGGAAACCAAAGCACAGACAAGGTAATTAGCTTGTCCAAGGTCAGATTGCTTAGCCACACTACCAGGTAATAGTAGAGCTTGTATTTGAACCTATAGAGTTTGAGTCCACCCTCTGTGCACCTACCTCTATGTGACTCCAGCCCTCCCAATGAGTAAGTCAACTCTGAGAATACCATGGACATGGAAAGAATACAGAGCATCGCGAGCTCTAGGTGAAAATGGTCCAGGTGGGACTGGTTGTCAAAGAGGAGCAGTGCAGGCTGAGCTCAGCTGATGGAGGAGCAGAGTGGTGCCTCCCTTAATCAAGGCTTGGAGCCAGTGTGTCTGAGTAGGCGTGTGGATTTGGACCCTGCTCTGGCCTCACGTGAGCTCAAAGATGATTTGTCATCTTTGACAAATCACATAGGATCTTTAGACTTGGATTCTTTAAGTGAGGAATCCAGTAGAACCCTCATAATATTAAGCAAATAGTAATTAAACAATATTGCCTTGTTGCTACCCCTAGGGGTGTCTAATGGTGTTTCACAGAAAGTGTCTTGGAATTGAGTGACTGGGGATCAAATTTTGGATCCCTCTCCAATCCAGGAAATTCTTCTCCCCAAGAGAGATTTTGAACATTCATTTTATTACCACCATCTGCAGAAAATGCTGGTCCTGCAGAGAGGAAGAGCCAGCAAAGAATACAGAGACCCAAATCATCCATATTAGACAATCATAGAGGCACTACTTTGCTTATTAAAGGAGCAGGCAGCCAGCATCTCCTGGAAGCTACTGGTGGGAACAGTCTTTATAGAAACCATTTGATGAAGTTTAAGTGGAAGTCTACTCACATGTCATGGTGGGAAACTTATTACTGAGGGCTTAGCCTAAGGCATGAAATAGGCATCTCAATATAGCAGTTGAGCAGACATGCATAACAGTGTCTCAGATTAGCCCAATAGGATATGGTCTTGGCTGGACTGATTAAGGTCTAGCTCTTGTGAGAAAGAGCTACAGGATGGTATCAGGACTCATGGCTCCCTTCATAGTCCTTTTGTATGTAGCCACACCAAAATCTGTATATCAGTTCATCTATAAGTTTGTGCTCTTCATAGAGTATGATGCTAGTCCCTTTGATCTCAAGCCTCAAGTTAAAGAAACCAGCCTGGAATGTTGAGTGTAGCTATCTGGACTTGGTGAACCCTATTACATGCACAATTCTGTGCCTGGAGTAGATAAAACAGGCAATTGACACCCTTAAAAAATTCTTTATTGGTAAGATTCACTTATACATATGTATAAGTACCTTCAGAGAAGGCAATGGCGATCCACTCCAGTACTCTTGCCTGGAAAATCCCATGGGTGGAGGAGCCTGGTAGGCTGCAGTCCATGGGGTCGTTAAGAGTCGGACATGACTGAGAAACTTCACTTTCACTCTTCACTTTCATGCATTGGAGAAGGAAATGGCAACCCATTCCAGTGTTCTTGTCTGGAGAATCCCAGGGACTTATGCAACAGCATAAGTACCTTAGGTGTATATACCTATACATACTTTAGGTCTATTGTTGCTGCTGTTGTTGCTAAGTCACTTCAGTCGTGTCTGACTCTGTGTGACCCCATTGACAGCAAACCACCAGGCTCCTCTGTCTACGGGATTCTCTAGGCAAGAATACTGGAGTGGGTTGCCATTTTCTTCTCCAGCCTTAGGGCTATAGATGATTGTTTTTGACTTGATGGAGATTACAAAGGGAAATTGGACAGACAAACAAACCATAGTTGATCACACATCTACATAATCATTAATGGCTTGCTACGGTGATCAGAAAGGAAGAGCCCACTGAAAACCTTCTAGGACATTCTGTGGATGAAGTGTGGGTGGAGGACTATGAACTGATAAGAAAGGAGGGATTTAGGTTTGGAGAATGGGCTAAGAATTCATTAAAGACACATATCCTGAATTCCAGCAGAGGAGGAGATATTAGGTTGGCTCAAAAGTTTCATTCTGGTTTTTCTGTAACATCTTATGGAAAAACCTGAATGAACTTTTGGGCCAACCTAATAGAATAAAACATGAACATAGTGTCAGCTGGGTAAGAAGAGGATGTCATTGGCCGAAATAGTTAGAACATGTGGTTGGGCCGTGTGGTCAGGTAGTATACTGAGAAGATGCCTCCAGCAGAATCAGGAATAATCTGTCCCTCAAACAGAGCAGGAAGATGGGTTTTCTGCCAGGACTATGACGTGCAGGAGAATGACACACATTTCCTGGGTGAAAGGAGGATAAGTCAAACAAGGAGCAGGGAAGAACTCACAGAAGTTTCTGCAGTAGAATGGAGCAGTCATCTTGGGGCAGATGGTGTGTCCCTAGCTATGGGAAAGCCAAGTGCTTAGACCAGACGATGTCACAGAAAAAGACAGCCAAGGGTATGTGGGCCATGTGCTCCTTCTAAATGCTTTGAATGTGGGACACTGGGTTTTTACACTGGAGGACCAGCACCCAGCCAGCAGGTCAGATCATGAGAGCCAAGACGGACATACACATAGATGAGGAAGAAAAGGCAAGACAATGCGGGATCAAATCCAGTGAGTGGTGCTCGGAGGATGAGGCCAAAGGAAGCCAGCAGGACAAGAGATAAGAGGAAGAAGTGCATGCATGACTTGCCTTTTAAAGGAAGGGACAGGAAAATGGGCGAAGAAAAGAAAGCCATTCTGCTTGACCTTTCAGTTCTCCAAAACCAGTGAGTCTCAAACTTGAACATGCATGAGAATCACCTGGAGGACTTGTATTAACAAGTTGTATTACAACTGTGTTAAAACACAGATTCCTGGGCTCCAAACCCAGAATTTCCAATTTAGTAGACTGGGAATGGGACCTGAGAATTTGCATTTCTAGCCTTTTCCTAGATGACAATGATGTTGCTGGTCTGAGGACCATGCTTTGAAGACCATGGATCTGAAACAGTGGTGAAGAAGAGTTTGGAGTTTCGTTTTGCAAACTTGGTGCATCAGTGCCCTTCAGAAAAACCAGAATTAGGCTTGGTTAGGGTCAGGAACAAGAAAAGCTTACACCACTCTAGCAATCAGAAT
>SJYA01002888.1:351062-388925 GCA_006410615.1 Neotragus moschatus
CCATCCAACCATCTCATCCTCTGTCATCCCCTTTTCCTCCCACCTTCAATCTTTCCCAGCATCAGGGCCTTTTCCAATGAGTCAGTTCTTCGGATCAGGTGGCCAGAGTATTGGAGTTTCAGCTTCAGCATCAGTACTTCCAGTGAATATTCAGGACTGATTTCCTTTGGGATGGACTGGTTGAATCTCCTTGCAGTCCAAGGGACTCTCAAGAGTCTTCTCCAACACCACAGTTCAAAAGCATAAATTCTTTGGTTTTCAGCTTTCTTTATAGTCCAACTCTCATATCCATATATGACTACTGGAAAAACCATAGCCTTGACTCCTGCTAAGTCGCTTCAGTCGTGTCCAACTCTGTGTGACCCCATAGACGGCAGCCCACTAGGCTCCTTTGTCCCTGGGATTCTCCAGGCAAGAACACTGGAGTGGGTTGCCATTTTCTTCTCCAACGCATGAAAGCGAAAAGTGAAAGTGAAGTCTCTCAGTCAAGTCCAACTTAGCGACCCCATGGACTGCAGCCTACCAGGCTCCTCCATCCATGGGATTTTCCAGGCAAGAGTACTGGAGTGGGCTGCCATTGCCTTCTCCTAGCCTTGACTAGACAGACCTTTTTGGCAAAGTTCTTATAAACAGTAACAGTTATTCAGTATGAATAGGGCTTTCCTTGTGCCTCAGTAAAGAATCTGCCTGATACCTGGATTGGAAAGATTAAAATGTTACTCACTCCAGTATTCTTGCCTGGATAATCCCATGGACCGAGGAGCTTAACAGGCAACAGTCCATGGTGTCACAGAATTAGATACAACTGAGCAACTAAGCATGAGCAATATGAATAATTAATAGTTTTCAAATTAAATACACAGGGAATGCTTTCATAAGACGATCTGATTTTAAGCTGTTATTTATTTTTATTTTTACAGTGTTTTTTTGAAGCATAGTTGATTTACAGTGTTGTGTTATTTTCAGGTATACAGCTAAGTGATTCAGTTATACATATATATATATATTCTTTTTCAGGTTTTTTTCCATAATAGGTTATTACAAGGTATTGGATATAGTTCCCTGTGCTATATAGTAGGTCCTTATTGTTTATCTCTTTCATGTATAGTAGTGCGTATCTGTTAACCCCCAATTCCTAATGTACCCCTACCTCCCTTCACCTGTGGTAACCATAAGGTTGTTTTCTATGTCTGTGAGTCTGTTTCTGTTCTGTAAATAAGTTCTGAACTCTTTCTTGTAAGCACACATACCTGCAGCACAGTTTCATGTGTAGCCAGTTGGATATGATGTTGCCATTGGCTTCTGGGCCCACTTCTGACAGTGAGAAGCTGGGGAGCCTTTGCCTCTCTCAGGTTATTTGACTCCCCGTCCTTCAGCTGGAGAAATCTACCTGGCTTATCTCATAGGGCTGCACAAGAGGAGGCTCAAGTGAGATGGATGAGAAGTGCTTTGAAGCTTTTAGGAAAGGTACCAAGACAAGGGGCCTAATTAGATGTGGCTTCTCTCCATTGTTCCCTCTAGTGTAAATGCTTGGTTGTTGACCTCTGATCTAGTCACAGGATGATGAAAGCAAATGCACAAGACATAGACACTCCTACCCTATCCTTCAGAAAGGAGATCCACTCACTTTGAAGCTCTTCAGGGAAACAGTCTGTATGCAAATTGAGAGCAGGTTGCAGATCCCTTGATACCTGATGATAAATTTAATAGACCCTCATCAAAGGGGGGGCAGAGGTCATGCAACATTGAGTCGTCATCCAGCAGTAGCACTTGCTGTGAGGATCCTTTTGGAACAAAGCAGATCATCATTAACTCTCAAGAGGTTTAACGTGCCACTCTAGCCAAACAACATCTTTCATGTGTTACAGCTGTGCAGCTTGATTTTTCAGACCAACATATAGGACCTTATATTCAGTTCAGTTCAGTCGTGTCCGACTCTTTGCGACCCTGTGGACTGTAGTATGCCAGGCTTTCCTGTCTATCACCAACTCCTTGAGTTTACTCAAACTCATGTCCATTGAATTGGTGGTGATATCCAACCATCTTATCCTCTGTTGCCCCCTTCTCCTCCCACCTTCAATCTTTCCCAGCATCAGGGTCTTTTCCAATGAGTCAGTTCTTCACCTCAGCTGGCCAAAGTATTGGAGTTTCAGCTTCAGCATCAGGCCTTCCAATGAATGTTTAGGACTGATTTCCTTTAGGATGGGCTGGTTGGATCTCCTTGCTTAATTTTATTCAGTTTTGCCCTTTGGAAAATATAAACAAATATGGGCTCAGTGCAAGGATAGCTAAATTTCATGGTGACAGTTTGGGGACCAGAGCAGGCTGAAGCAAAAGCCCTGAGGAATGTCTCTGGAATTCTTTCTCCAGGTGGGGATGGTGCAGATGCTTTTGCATGGATGCTCTTAGATGTTCAAAGTGTCCAATACTTTGTAGCAACCCAGATCCATCACCAACTGTGTAATCCTATTTCCCAGCCCAGAATCCCTACTAAGGTAGAAAATGAGTTTAGGGTTTCCATTCAGGTCCTATGGTCACCCCTTCCTTTACACTCAATGCCCACAAACCATCTCTTTCATCATCTGACATCAAACAACCTGTTTCCAGTCTTCCGGCACCTCGTCCCTCCTTGCGCATCCTCAGAAGTTACGGCTGTGGCCGATCCATCTCCTTCACGAGTCCTTTCATTTCCCCAGGAGGCAGCCCACCTAGGCTGGGAGGCTTGAGGTGCTTGGCCCAGTTCATCACTTTCCAGGTATGCTCTTCACTCATCTCTGACCACCTGGCCTCACGCGTGTTGGTTCTGCCCTTTGCAGTCCGATGCTTGCTCTCTTTGATGGAGAAAGCTGAAGTGCATGGGGAAGGATTGAGAGTCTATTTGCTCAGCGTCACTCCTGGCACATCATTTTTAGTTTCAGACAGCTTAGGGAAACAATTCTGCAGTATCCTTCCCTGATACTTGTTTTCTGCAGGGAAACCAGAATTATGTCAGACTCTGAGAAAACCTGCGACACTGATGAAGGTTATCTGTAGCTGCCCTCCATCTTCTGTATTAGCTCCCTCTTCCCCCCCAATGGGGCCACTCTGTCTGATGCCTAGGCTCTGTGGGTTTTCTGTCCTACCTTTGGGGATCCTGCCTGGCACACACTCAAGCTAAAATAACAGAAGGGTCTTCGGTAACAGAGCTAGATGGAGGTAGGAAGCAGACATTCTCTTTAGCATTATAATGTCCAGGAAATAAATTGGCAGGGGGCTGACCTTGGCAGAATGGAAGATCTGACTGCTCACCTGTATCTCTCCCTGAAGTTAGATCATGATGTGGGCCTGTCACCTCTCCCCTCCCTTCTTCTTCTCTCCCCACTGCTGGACTCCACTTGGTAGTGATGAAATGGAATGATTGACCGCTGACACTGGCAGCCTAGTCCAAGAGGACATGGGGCTGCAGAGTGGACTGCAGATGGATGGGGACTATGGGAGGAACAAAGGAATTCACAGTGACTCAGAGGCTGAGGGAAACGAGGTACAAGAGAACCAAGGAGGATTCCAGGACCAGATGTTTCTCTGTTCCCAACAAGGGGGTGGCCATTTGGGGAATCTGAGAGTCTAGAGAAAAGACTGAATTGATTGAACAGTCTGGCAGGTCAGTTGAACAGAAAGGATGCTCCACTACCTAAATTCCACTGTTCGAGGAAGGCTGTGGGAATGAAATGAGAAACGAAGGACTGCTCATACATACATCCTTCTAGGATCCTGAGTATGCTTGGCTGGCTCAGGGTTCCTTGCTGATGGATGCCTCATCCTCACTCCCATGGCCCCACATTGCTCCTGCGACAAGTAGCATTGAGCTAGCAGCACACCTGGGTTGCGTTCTTGCCCTGGCAGGCTGTCAAGTCATTTTTACTAAGGCACCAACTGACTAGTAAGGTGCTATCTGTGAGAACGAATTGCATTTTGTAATATTAAGTTCACAAGTATGAACCCTGTGCTGTACACACTGCACTGTGGTTGGTACCAGGGCTATAGCATTGAATAAGACAGTACCTGTCTTCATGGGTCTCATATTTAGTTGGGAGTCAGATATTGAGCACTTGATCACAGGAATGATGAGAGTAAGATGTACTGTAGAAGAGAAGCCCTGGGCACTTAGCCTTTTCAGGGGGACTTTCCTACCCCTGGGAAGCCAAGAAGACTTCCTTCATGAAGTGACCTTTCATTTGAGTTCTGAAAATGGGTAGGACTGGGTAAGTGCAGAGAGGCAAGGATGTAGAGTGTTCTAGAAAGAAATGAGTGTGTATATGATTACTCTGAGGTAGGGGGAAACAGGCTTCCCAGGTGGCTCAGTAGTAATGTATCTGCCTGCAAGGCAGGAGACCTGGGTTCAATCCCTGTGTTGGGAAGATTTCATGGAGAAAGGAAAGGCTACCCACTCCAGTATTCTGGCCTGGAAAATTCCACAGACAGAGCTGCCTGCCAGGCTATAGTCCATGGAGTCGCAAAAGAGTTGGACACAACAACTATACAGCTATACAAGAAAGGGGGAAACAGAAGTTTCCATGAGTGGAGTGCAGTGACTCCATGGGAGGTGGGCAGGAGCCAGGTCACATAGGACTTTGCAGACCGTTTCAACGCTTGAGGATTTTATTCGAAGAGCAATGAGAAGCCAATTAAAGGCTTTAAATGGAGGAGTGAAATAATTAGATTTGCATTTTAAAAATGCAAATGGATACAGTAGGGGAAATAGACTGAAAAGGGTCAAGAGAACATGTGATAAGGCCAGCTGGGTGTCTATTATTAAGCAGTATAGATAAGGAATGGGAGCATATTGAACAAAGGCAGTGGCAATGGTGATGAAGAGAAGTAAATCTATTTGAAAGCCATTTAGAAGGTTAAATATCCAGACGTGGGGGTTAATTGGACAAGGTTTAAATGAGCTATCCAAAATAGCATGGAGAAACACCCTTTGCTGATGTAGAGTGATGGAGGGACACAAGTATGGGAAGAAATCAGGGCTAGGTTTTGGATATGTTGCATTGGGGAGATGCTGGGATAAAACCATGCATCTCATGTGACAGTCTGAAACAGCCATCAGGACCCATGGGCAAATACCACCCAGAAATAAGCCTTCAACTACAGATCATTTATACAGTGATCCTGGCTGACCTGGGATTACTGAGGTGTGTATCTGAAGACAATAAGGGAACGACTGAGGAAATTTACAAAAGGACTTCGTTAAACTGTATCAAAGCAAAGCTGCAGCGTACTGCTTACAAATCCACTTTGCTGTGTCTTTTTTTTTCCTGAGGTAAAATTCATATAACAGTCACCATTTTAACCATTTAAAAATGTACAGTACTGTGGTTTCCAGTATAATCACAGTGTTGTGATTGTGATTCAGCCATCCCCACTATCTAATTCTAGAACATTTCATAATGTTCCCCTAAAAAAACCCTGTACCCTTTTGGTACTCACTTCCTGTTTCCTCTTACGTGTGTTTATTTGCAGGCTTCATCATTTTTGTTGTTGCTGTTGAACACTAGACATCTTGAACGCCAGCTCTAGAAATCAGATTCTCCTCTTTCCTCAGAGTTTTTTGTTGATGCTTGTAGTTACTGTTTGTTTTTAGTTTTGTGACTTTTTCTGANTTAACCCCCAATTCCTAATGTACCCCTCTTCACCTGTGGTAACCATAAGGTTGTTTTCTATGTCTGTGAGTCTGTTTCTGTTCTGTAAATAAGTTCTGAACTCTTTCTTGTAAGCACACATACCTGCAGCCCAGTTTCATGTGTAGCCAGTTGGATATGATGTTGCCATTGGCTTCTGGGCCCACTTCTGACAGTGAGAAGCTGGGGAGCCTTTGCCTCTCTCAGGTTATTTGACTCCCCGTCCTTCAGCTGGAGAAATCTACCTGGCTTATCTCATAGGGCTGCACAAGAGGAGGCTCAAGTGAGATGGATGAGAAGTGCTTTGAAGCTTTTAGGAAAGGTACCAAGACAAGGGGCCTAATTAGATGTGGCTTCTCTCCATTGTTCCCTCTAGTGTAAATGCTTGGTTGTTGACCTCTGATCTAGTCACAGGATGATGAAAGCAAATGCACAAGACATAGACACTCCTACCCTATCCTTCAGAAAGGAGATCCACTCACTTTGAAGCTCTTCAGGGAAACAGTCTGTATGCAAATTGAGAGCAGGTTGCAGATCCCTTGATACCTGATGATAAATTTAATAGACCCTCATCAAAGGGGGGGCAGAGGTCATGCAACATTGAGTCGTCATCCAGCAGTAGCACTTGCTGTGAGGATCCTTTGGAACAAAGCAGATCATCATTAACTCTCAAGAGGTTTAACGTGCCACTCTAGCCAAACAACATCTTTCATGTGTTACAGCTGTGCAGCTTGATTTTTCAGACCAACATATAGGACCTTATATTCAGTTCAGTTCAGTCGTGTCCGACTCTTTGCGACCCTGTGGACTGTAGTATGCCAGGCTTTCCTGTCTATCACCAACTCCTTGAGTTTACTCAAACTCATGTCCATTGAATTGGTGGTGATATCCAACCATCTTATCCTCTGTTGCCCCCTTCTCCTCCCACCTTCAATCTTTCCCAGCATCAGGGTCTTTTCCAATGAGTCAGTTCTTCACCTCAGCTGGCCAAAGTATTGGAGTTTCAGCTTCAGCATCAGGCCTTCCAATGAATGTTTAGGACTGATTTCCTTTAGGATGGGCTGGTTGGATCTCCTTGCTTAATTTTATTCAGTTTTGCCCTTTGGAAAATATAAACAAATATGGGCTCAGTGCAAGGATAGCTAAATTTCATGGTGACAGTTTGGGGACCAGAGCAGGCTGAAGCAAAAGCCCTGAGGAATGTCTCTGGAATTCTTTCTCCAGGTGGGGATGGTGCAGATGCTTTTGCATGGATGCTCTTAGATGTTCAAAGTGTCCAATACTTTGTAGCAACCCAGATCCATCACCAACTGTGTAATCCTATTTCCCAGCCCAGAATCCCTACTAAGGTAGAAAATGAGTTTAGGGTTTCCATTCAGGTCCTATGGTCACCCCTTCCTTTACACTCAATGCCCACAAACCATCTCTTTCATCATCTGACATCAAACAACCTGTTTCCAGTCTTCCGGCACCTCGTCCCTCCTTGCGCATCCTCAGAAGTTACGGCTGTGGCCGATCCATCTCCTTCACGAGTCCTTTCATTTCCCCAGGAGGCAGCCCACCTAGGCTGGGAGGCTTGAGGTGCTTGGCCCAGTTCATCACTTTCCAGGTATGCTCTTCACTCATCTCTGACCACCTGGCCTCACGCGTGTTGGTTCTGCCCTTTGCAGTCCGATGCTTGCTCTCTTTGATGGAGAAAGCTGAAGTGCATGGGGAAGGATTGAGAGTCTATTTGCTCAGCGTCACTCCTGGCACATCATTTTTAGTTTCAGACAGCTTAGGGAAACAATTCTGCAGTATCCTTCCCTGATACTTGTTTTCTGCAGGGAAACCAGAATTATGTCAGACTCTGAGAAAACCTGCGACACTGATGAAGGTTATCTGTAGCTGCCCTCCATCTTCTGTATTAGCTCCCTCTTCCCCCCCAATGGGGCCACTCTGTCTGATGCCTAGGCTCTGTGGGTTTTCTGTCCTACCTTTGGGGATCCTGCCTGGCACACACTCAAGCTAAAATAACAGAAGGGTCTTCGGTAACAGAGCTAGATGGAGGTAGGAAGCAGACATTCTCTTTAGCATTATAATGTCCAGGAAATAAATTGGCAGGGGGCTGACCTTGGCAGAATGGAAGATCTGACTGCTCACCTGTATCTCTCCCTGAAGTTAGATCATGATGTGGGCCTGTCACCTCTCCCCTCCCTTCTTCTTCTCTCCCCACTGCTGGACTCCACTTGGTAGTGATGAAATGGAATGATTGACCACTGACACTGGCAGCCTAGTCCAAGAGGACATGGGGCTGCAGAGTGGACTGCAGATGGATGGGGACTATGGGAGGAACAAAGGAATTCACAGTGACTCAGAGGCTGAGGGAAACGAGGTACAAGAGAACCAAGGAGGATTCCAGGACCAGATGTTTCTCTGTTCCCAACAAGGGGGTGGCCATTTGGGGAATCTGAGAGTCTAGAGAAAAGACTGAATTGATTGAACAGTCTGGCAGGTCAGTTGAACAGAAAGGATGCTCCACTACCTAAATTCCACTGTTCGAGGAAGGCTGTGGGAATGAAATGAGAAACGAAGGACTGCTCATACATACATCCTTCTAGGATCCTGAGTATGCTTGGCTGGCTCAGGGTTCCTTGCTGATGGATGCCTCATCCTCACTCCCATGGCCCCACATTGCTCCTGCGACAAGTAGCATTGAGCTAGCAGCACACCTGGGTTGCGTTCTTGCCCTGGCAGGCTGTCAAGTCATTTTTACTAAGGCACCAACTGACTAGTAAGGTGCTATCTGTGAGAACGAATTGCATTTTGTAATATTAAGTTCACAAGTATGAACCCTGTGCTGTACACACTGCACTGTGGTTGGTACCAGGGCTATAGCATTGAATAAGACAGTACCTGTCTTCATGGGTCTCATATTTAGTTGGGAGTCAGATATTGAGCACTTGATCACAGGAATGATGAGAGTAAGATGTACTGTAGAAGAGAAGCCCTGGGCACTTAGCCTTTTCAGGGGGACTTTCCTACCCCTGGGAAGCCAAGAAGACTTCCTTCATGAAGTGACCTTTCATTTGAGTTCTGAAAATGGGTAGGACTGGGTAAGTGCAGAGAGGCAAGGATGTAGAGTGTTCTAGAAAGAAATGAGTGTGTATATGATTACTCTGAGGTAGGGGGAAACAGGCTTCCCAGGTGGCTCAGTAGTAATGTATCTGCCTGCAAGACAGGAGACCTGGGTTCAATCCCTGTGTTGGGAAGATTTCATGGAGAAAGGAAAGGCTACCCACTCCAGTATTCTGGCCTGGAAAATTCCACAGACAGAGCTGCCTGCCAGGCTATAGTCCATGGAGTCGCAAAAGAGTTGGACACAACAACTATACAGCTATACAAGAAAGGGGGAAACAGAAGTTTCCATGAGTGGAGTGCAGTGACTCCATGGGAGGTGGGCAGGAGCCAGGTCACATAGGACTTTGCAGACCATTTCAACGCTTGAGGATTTTATTCGAAGAGCAATGAGAAGCCAATTAAAGGCTTTAAATGGAGGAGTGAAATAATTAGATTTGCATTTTAAAAATGCAAATGGATACAGTAGGGGAAATAGACTGAAAAGGGTCAAGAGAACATGTGATAAGGCCAGCTGGGTGTCTATTATTAAGCAGTATAGATAAGGAATGGGAGCATATTGAACAAAGGCGGTGGCAATGGTGATGAAGAGAAGTAAATCTATTTGAAAGCCATTTAGAAGGTTAAATATCCAGACGTGGGGGTTAATTGGACAAGGTTTAAATGAGCTATCCAAAATAGCATGGAGAAACACCCTTTGCTGATGTAGAGTGATGGAGGGACACAAGTATGGGAAGAAATCAGGGCTAGGTTTTGGATATGTTGCATTGGGGAGATGCTGGGATAAAACCATGCATCTCATGTGACAGTCTGAAACAGCCATCAGGACCCATGGGCAAATACCACCCAGAAATAAGCCTTCAACTACAGATCATTTATACAGTGATCCTGGCTGACCTGGGATTACTGAGGTGTGTATCTGAAGACAATAAGGGAACGACTGAGGAAATTTACAAAAGGACTTCGTTAAACTGTATCAAAGCAAAGCTGCAGCGTACTGCTTACAAATAGACTTTGCTGTGTCTTTTTTTTTCCTGAGGTAAAATTCATATAACAGTCACCATTTTAACCATTTAAAAATGTACAGTACTGTGGTTTCCAGTATAATCACAGTGTTGTGATTGTGATTCAGCCATCCCCACTATCTAATTCTAGAACATTTCATAATGTTCCCCTAAAAAAACCCTGTACCCTTTTGGTACTCACTTCCTGTTTCCTCTTACGTGTGTTTATTTGCAGGCTTCATCATTTTTGTTGTTGCTGTTGAACACTAGACATCTTGAACGCCAGCTCTAGAAATCAGATTCTCCTCTTTCCTCAGAGTTTTTTGTTGATGCTTGTAGTTACTGTTTGTTTTTAGTTTTGTGACTTTTTCTGAACCAGTTAAAAAAAAAAATCTGTTCTTTATCATGTGTGGCCACTGAAGTCTGTTTGATTTGCTTAATTGTCAGCTAGCTTCCCAAATGGCATTTGTGGTAAAGAACCCACCTGCCAATGCAGGAGACTTAAGAGATTTGGGTTTGATCCCTGGATTGGGAAGATCCCCTGGAGAAGGAAATAGCAACTCACTCCAGTGTTCTGGCCTAGAGAATCCCATGGACAGAGATCACGAAGAGTCAGACATAGCTGAAGTGACTTAGCACAATGACTCAACAGATTTCCTAAAATGCCCAGAACTAAACACAGAAAAATATCCAGGTCTGTGCAGACGTGTGTGCATGTGTGTGTTGGGGCATGCCCCCCACTGTACACTGGGAAGGTTACAACTCTGCCTTAGCCTTCACTCCCTGCTTCTGCAGAATATGCAGGTCAACCAGAGGTGAAAGCTTAAGCCCTCTCTGGACTTTTCAAAGCATATGCCCTACCCTGGGCATGTGTGTGGCCTTCTAGATCCCTAGGAATATGGGTTTTCAAAGCCCTTATTCCTAAAGAATCTCACTCCCCATCCTTTCTTCCCAAGCTCTTGGGTTTGTATTCTGTGTGCCAACTGTTATCCCTTCCTCTGGCAGCAATGGCTAATACATTTGCCTTTAAGTATTTCTGACAAATGTCCCTGCAGACAGCTGCCTCTCTACTCTGTGAGAGTTCCAGTCTAAATAAAATATAAACAAGAGGGAGCCACCATTCAGGTCAAACTAAACAACCACAATTATGTGGGCACTGGGTCTCCTCTATATCCACCAGCACCAGGAGCCCACACCAGCAATGTAGGCTCCATCTTTAAGACTGCAGGCAATCCAGGGAGGTGGGGATGGAGCCAGGATAAGCTACAATGTCACAAAGATTTCCTACCAAGATTCAGCCACCTTTTTCTTGTTTAAGCATTCATCTGGCTGCTATAAACCTTTGACTCATCTCTAGAGTACCAATAAAACTGATTTGACATTATTCACTGTTTTTATAGAGGGATGGTCTCTTGGAGTTTCCTACTACTCCATTTCATGGGCATCTTAACAGTCTTTGCCTAAAAGAAAGACAGGCTTTGAGTGCTGGCAGTTTGTGATGGTTGATGAGAAACACAAGAGGCAGAGAAGCTAAACATTGTCATTAGCTTGCTTAGGACTGGCAATGTCCATGGAGGGTGGCCAGGGCACAGGGGAGGAGCAGAGTCACTGAATACACACGTAATGGATGGGGTGAAGAAGATAAGCACGGGAAGAGCCAGCTTTGGTCAAATGTTTCCTCTTACTTCTCCCTCCCATCATCTACCTTAATAAATGGTAATTGTTAAATATTATGCAGCTTGGTCTAGCTAAGCACTGTTTAGGAGACCAAAGAAAAAGGAAAGTACATCTCGGCATAGAGGACATGTTTAATTCTGCTGATGAGATGTCATTCATTTGCCTTGAACAGCTCTGGAACTGATGTGGGGAGTTTGGGGGCAGTGGAAAAAGGTTGCTGTGACATGATTCAGATTTGTATGGACTTCTTCGGGATTTGAAAGGACTCAACCTGTTCACTCCAATTTGGGAGCCACCAGCTACATGTCTGAAGAAGGCAATGGCACCCCACTCCAGTACTCTTGCCTGGAAAATCCCATGGATGGAGGAGCCTGGAAGGCTGCAGTCCATGGGGTCGCTAAGGGTCGGACACGACTGAGCGACTTCCCTTTCACTTTTCACTTCCATGCATTGGAGAAGGAAATGGCAACCCACTCCAGTGTTCTTGCCTGGAGAATCCCAGGGATGGGGGAGCCTGGTGGGCTGCTGTCTGTGGGGTCGCACAGAGTCGGACGTGACTGAAGCGACTTAGCAGCAGCAGCAACAGCAGCTACATGTCACTTTTTAAATTTAAATTTTGACTAGGTAAAATGAGATAAAATTTAAAATTCAGTTTCTCAGTCCCCCAGCCACATTTCAGATGTTTAAGTGCTACTTGCGGTTAGTGGTTATTGTATCAATGTACAGCATGGCTACCATTGCAGGAAGTCCTATTGGATAGGGCTGGGCTGGGGTGTGGAAAATGTACTCAGAACGTAATTTCCTTCTTTTGAGAAACTTAAAATTCCTTGAACAAAATCATATACTGCTGGGATGAGCAATATCAGGCTAACATTCAGTTTATGTGCTATCAGGTCAAGATTTATAACTTTATGTCTTTGTCACGTGATCTCCTTAAAGGTCTTCTCATCACAGTTTGCCTGAGAGATGGAGGTGTCACCCGGGGAAGAACTCCTTCTGAGGGTAAAGGTCAGGCACAAAACTGGCTCAATAATAGTGGCTCACTATCAAAGAACAGAGGTGATTCTGGATTTTCCAAATGTCTGTCTCTCAGATTTGTCCTCCTAAGTCTCACAAATTCACAACCAAGCTTACAGAGAAAGGCTCATGAAGGTAAAATGGAGACAGTCTTCCCACTCACATCTCTGGGTAACATGGCCACGATAAGGACTAACATTTTGTCATTACTGAGTCTTCCAATCACTCTATCTCTATCTCCGTCTCTCCATTTTGTTCTTGTTCAGTTACTCTGTCGTGTCCCACTCTTGGTGACCCCATGGACTGTAGCCCACCAGGCCTCTCTGTCCATGGGGTTCTCCAGACAAGAATACTGGAGTGGGTTGCCATTTCCTTCTCCAGGGATCTGTCCATAACAGCAGTATTTTGTAGTTTTTAGTGTAAAGGTCATGTGCATCCTTTTTTCAAGCTTATTCCTAAGGATTTTATGCTTTTTGATGATATAAATAGTAGTTTTTAGCCATTTTATTCTCCATATTGTTTGTTGCTGCTATAGAGAAATACAATTGAATTTTCATATTGATCATGTATGGTGCAACCTTGCTAAATTAACTTTTATTATTTCCCATAGGTCTGAAGGCTTTGGATTCTCCATCTACCCAATCATACATGTTGATTGAAAAATGACTACTTCTGGTTGTGTCTTGGCTACTGAAATGGGGAGTTACTGTTTCTATTAGGTCATTCTTGGAAATGAAGACATTCGACCCTGTTTTCACCTAGTTCTTTTTTATTTATCACATCTTGAAAATATTTTTCATATCAGTAGATGTAACTTCCTTTCATTCCTTTTTGTAAAGTTACATGCTTCTCCCTTGGGTCGATGTATCCTAGTTTATTTATCCAGGTTTTTGAATGGACTTGGGTTGTTTTCCATCTTTTACTCTCACAAACTAGGCTGCACTGAGCCCCTTTGATAACCACTCTTTCATATGTGTATAAGATTAACTCTAGACGAATTCCTAAAAGTGGAATTATTCGGGCAAAGCATATAATGCATATGTAATATTGGCAGATTTTACCTCATTTTCTTCCGCAGGTTTGTACCACTTTGCCCTCCCTCAGCCATATGGGAGTAACTTTTGCCAAAGCTTTGCCAACAAGGGGTTGTCCAGTATTTAGGTGTTTTCCACAGTGATAGGTGAGAAATGGTGTCTTGGCATCAAGTGCTCCAGAGTCACACGGAATCCGAGTGCACAGTTGCAGAAGAGTGGGTGTCCTTTTGTGGGTCTCCGGTACTGCTTGAGCTGAGGGTGGATATTGTGCCTGACTTTGGGTCACCGAGAGAGGGAAAAAGCATCTACCCCAAACTGACCCTATGTGTCTGACTTAAATAGAACCAGCTGAAAATCTCCTTTGGATCCCAAAGAATGAAAGAACATTCCTGTTATTGCCTAAAGGAGAGGGGATTGAGAGGTAAACCAAGGGTTAGGACCGACATCAACCGGAAGCACAGTGACCTGTCTCTGTCTGAAAACCTAGGAGCTCGTGACCCTCCCGTCCGTGCCTTGGCCTGGCGGGTGGCCGTCTCCTCCCCCGGAAGCTGCCCTGCCGGACTTGGGGGCGGCGGGGAGGGAAGACGCGCATTTCCCGCAGCTTCCTTGCAACTTGACATTATTTCCCGCAGCTTCCTTTCAACTTGACATTATTTTCCGGGTCTGCTGGGGTTGCAAGTCCAGAAACCCTGAGAGAATTTCCGCAAATCTCTGTTTGCAGTGCCCCTCGGCCAGACCTCTCCCGGAAAGCGCTGGTGGGTGTTTGTAAGTCTCTGCCCCTGAAGACTCTCCCGCAGGTTTCTGCCTGAGGCCCTGGCCGCTCCCACTGACCAGAGCTTAAACACACACCCGGGGCTGCTGGGCTCCCCTGGCGGCTGCTTCTCACACGTGGTCTGTAGAGCTGTCCGGAGAGAGGCACGATGTCCGAGCTTCTCGGCGCGAAGGCGCGGGATTAGCCTCGGCGGCATTTTGAAAGCCTCTTCAGGAGCCCATTGAGATGTCAGTTATTTCTCTGAACTTGCTGTCCATTGTGTCCCCACTCAGGGCTTACCCCTGAGGTCACCGCTGCCTCCGCGGCCTGTGTTCGCTCCTGCTTCCTTGTCATTGCTGGTGCTGCGCCCTGCCCCTGGTTTATTCCTCTTTTCTGTTTAATTTCTATGCCTTTTTCAAGTTCAAGGTCAGCTTGCATCTCCTGAACAAAACTTCCCCTGAAAGTGAAAGTTGCTCGAGAAAACTGGAGTGAGTAGCCTTTCCCTTCTCCAGGGGATCTTCCTAACCCAGGGATTGAAACCAGGTCTCCTGCATTGCGGGCAGATTCTTTACCAGCTGATTCACCAGGGAAGCCCAAGAATACTGGAATAGGGAGCCTATCCCTTCTCCAGCTGATCTTCCGGACCCAAGAACCGAACTAGGGTCTCCCGCATTGCAAGCGGATTCTGTACCACCTGAGCTATCAGGGAAGCCATCTCCTGAACAAAAGCTTCCCCTGAACTAGCCTCAAATCACCTCTCCCTCTTTCCAGTTCTAGCGCTTTTGTTGGGCCCTTACTTGTCACTTGTCCCCTACTGCCTTGTGACCTTATTTTTCTGCTGTGTTAAACCGTTTGGCTTTTCTACTGACTTCCAAGTGCCTGCAGTGTGAAACCATGAGCAAAGAGCACTTTATTTTTACTCCTGTGTCTAGAATTTACTATGTACATAGCAAGTGTCCAAGAAACACCTGTGGGATGAATAAGCAACTAACTCCAGCTCTTTTCAAGATATGGCAGCCGTTTCACTAAACACAGACCACTGTCATGTGTTTTGACTCCAAGCAAGTCTTCTATGCTTTGTTTTCTCATCTTGCTGCTTCAGAACATCCCTGATTCACTCATATCCAAGCAGGATTTGGAGCCCGTTTGTTCTTTTTTTTCCTTTTTACTAACCATCTCCTTTTTGTCAATGGCAGCTTTAGGACGGCACCATTTTTCCTGCACTCAGCCCCTATGGTCCACACTTTCCTTGCTTCTCCTCTCAGATACCCAGGTTCCAGGATCAGTTCTTTGCTTGAGGAGTTTCTGAATGGCGTGGAGTCAAGGAAAGTGAAGTTGGACAGGGTATCCACTTTACCTTTGGCTTCCCCACAGAGCAGTGACAGCAGTGACCAGCACTCATGCGGTTTCTTGTGGCTCACAAAGATTTTGCATATTAGTAACTTCACGTGACCCCCATAACCACACTGTGACATACATCCAGAAACATTTTGTGTGGGAAGAAGTGGGGAGATCTCTAGGCTGGGTGGTGGATTCCTTCCTTTGCTGTAAGGAATATCACAACAGGCCTCTGTGTGGCTGGAGAAGAGTTAAATTTAAATATAATAGGATGGCCGACAGCCTAATAAACGTGTTCCTCATTTGTCCTTAAGGAAATCCAGAGAATGTTCTATAATAAAATCTGCTGCTGCTGCTGCTGCTAAGTCACTTCAGTCGTGTCCGACTCTGTGCGACCCCGTAGACGGCAGCCCATCAGGCTCCTCCATCCCTGGGATTCTCCAGGCAAGAACACTGGAGTGGGTTGCCATTTCCTTCTCCAGTGCATGAAAGTGAGAAGTGAAAATGAAAGTCGCTCAGTCGTGGCCAACCCTTAGCGACCCCATGGACTGCAGCCCATCAGGCTCCTCTGTCCATGGGAGTTTCCAGGCAAGAGTACTGGAGTAGGGTGCCACTGCCTTCTCCTAATAAAATCTATCTAGGGGAAAATAACTTTTATCACTCATGCCTTCTTGAGGTCCTAAATAACTTAACCTGAGGCATAAGCACCTTGGAGGGGGCTGTGGTGCTGCTAGGAAGGTGGGTGGGGAACAAAGGCTGCATAGAAAATAAATGCTAATTTAGAAACATATAGAGGAAAGTATAAATTTAAGAGGTTCTCCTGTAACTTTTGATAGTTTAATGTTTTTGTTTCCTGCCTTTCTCTTTGCATATAAATAGTATATTAATATTACACATAAATTTATAATCATATTTTTACAGCCTGCTCTTTTTTTTCTTGATTGATTATGAATATTATTCCACACTATTAAAAAATTATTTCAAAATATCACATATATTGGCTGGAACAGTATTCCAGAATGAAGCATATCATAATTTATTTAACAATTTTCCAATTGTGTGATATTTATGTTGTTGCCGATGTTTCTCTGTTACAGATAAAACTGCAGTTATCCTTATGCTTAAGTCTTTGCCGTATCTCTAATCATTTTCTTTGAATAGATCTCTAGAAGTGAAAAATCTAGGTCAAAGCTCAACATTTGAAGGCTCTTGGTACATACACAGTCAAAACTTCTTGAAAGAACTCTCCACATTTGATGTATCCATCCTTGTGTTCTTTTCCTCTTGGCCCACCGAAATCTGGCTTTTGCCCCATCAGCCTCTCTGAAATGGCTCTCGTGTAGTTCACCGGTGACTTCTTGCTTGATACGCCTGTTTTCCAGTCTCATCTCCCTTTTGATTCTTCTATAGCATTTTTACTGGCAGTCACTCTCTCCTCCTCAAACTGTGCCATCTACATCTTTGTCTTTCTGGTTTCTCCACCCCGTCTTTCTAGGCCCAGGAGTGATTTTTTTTATAACAGAAAGCCCTACTACAGAATCTGAAATAAATAAGCACACAAAAAAGATGAAGTGCAACTGCTGAAACCGGCTTAGTGGCTCAAAGATGCTAGGACCAGCATCCCTGAGATTCTCTTGCCCTTCTTCTCATGCTTTTTGCCTCAAGATCACAATGCAACTGCTGTAGAACCAGGCATCACGTCTATATTCAGGACAGGAAGAATGCGGCAACTTTTGTCTCTTTGCGACCTTTTAATTCAGGAAGGGAATTCTCTTTAGCAGACTACTTGCTATGTTTCATTAGCCAGAACTGGGACACGTATTGGTCCTTAAATCAATTATGATTCATCCTTTGGAGGTCTGGGAAAGGATTAAGCTCCTGAGATCAAGAGATCTCAGCCTCCTATCTGAACAAACTAGTGTTGTCTTAGTAGGAAAAATGGGAACAGAAAGGCGGAGAATGGCTTTGCATAGTCAATAGAGAGAGTTGCTGCATTGGTGATTTAGAGTTTCTCCTCGACCCTCTGTCCATTTGACTTGCTTTCTGGGAACCTGAAACTCAAATACAGACTCTTTCCTACCCACATTGTGATGACAAGTTCAAATCCTGTCTCTCCAATCCAGAGTCCAACTACCCTCCTCGTTTTTCTCCGAAGATTCCTTAGGCCATAGTGTTCCCTGCAGGTGCGTTCAGAACCCACCATCAGAAACTCATGTCACCCTCTGACTTCTCCCACACTTGCCCAACATTAAATAGTCTGAGAGCTTTCAAATGTGTTTTAATGTCTGAGCTTTAAATGACTTCACATGCTTGCCTTATGTCCTCCTGTGCCTGCACAGATTGGGTGGGAGTGGGGACTAAGCTCCTTTGAGACTCTTCAGGGCACCGAGGAATCGTTTATCTCGGTGTCTTAGCTTGGGATCCCCAAAGCAGATTCCAAGACAAAAACTTACGTCAACACTTTATTAGGAGGGGCTTCCCAGGTCACACTATGGGTAAAATATCTACCTACCAATACAAGAGATTCAAGAGACTGGAGTTTGATCGCTGAGTGGGGAGGATCCCTTGAAAGAGGAAGTGGCAACCTATTCCGGTATTCTTGCCTGGAAAATTCCAGGGACAAAGTCCCTGAGCAAGGACAGCCCCTGTTGCGGCCAGAATAAGATGAGACCACGAGGGCCTGAGGCGGTGGCTGAGGAGCGTGTGATAAGTGGATGAGCATTCCCACTTTACAGATGAGAAAGTTATAACTCGGTGAGGGGAGAAGACTTGCCCGATGTATACGGCCAGTGAATGGCAGAAGCTGCACACCAGACTCTCAGGCTGGTGCTCTTTTACCATGCCCTGGGTCATTGAATGATTTGCGGGGCTCCTCTTCCTCTTGATTCAAGAAAGCGTAATCAAAGCTCTGATCCTTCTGAATTGAATTTCCCAAGTGACTCTGGGCACCAACTCCATCCATCACAGTCCGTGTGCACATCGTAATTGGAACTTTTTTTTTTGGTCAGCCAGTTGTCTTTAGAGTTCAGAGAAAGCAATCTTGTAAAACCTAAGTGGAAGTCTATTATGATCAGCCACATCTGTCCATATCAGGCAGGGGTTTTGCTCATCTTAGCCAAAATTGAATAACAGCTGTCTTTATTTAATAAAATCCTGAGAATAATTGAAAACCAAGACTGGTGTACTAAAACTTAGAAGAGTGCTTTATATGTCTTTTAATATTGCAAAGTGCCTCCTGTCCCTCTCTGTAATCGACAGGTTACAAATCAGGCATACCTATAATATAATCGTAAGTAGATTTTCTTCCAGAACACAAAAACAAACTGAGGAGCAGGTATTAATCATTCATAAATCCACAGTGTGCTTTTTTCAACATTGTCCAGCAGTTCTCCAACTCTCAGGGGACACTGACTGAGGGTCCTGCCTGCAGCTCAATGTCCACACTGTCTACCTGGAGACAGCCTCCGATCCCACATGTTAAGGCCTCGGTCCCACAAAACTGCACCCCCTTCAGATGCCAATCACAAGTCTAGGTTGTTGCCTGTGCTTATGACAGGACAGCTATTGATCAGAAGCCCCCATGACTCCCTCATCAGGTTTGATTTCTTTGCTAGAGCTAGCGTGGCTTGCAGAATTTAGAGAAACATTCACTTACATTTTCTAGTTTATTAAGGGCTTCCCTAGTGGCTCAGTGGTAAAGAACTCGCCTGCCAACGCAGGAGACGTGGGTTCCCTCCCTGAGTTAGGAAGATCCCCGGAGGAGGAAATGGGAACCCACCCCAGTATTCTTGCCTGGAGCATGCCATGGACAGAGGAGCCTGGTGGGCTACAGCCCATGGGGTCACAAAGAGTCGGACATGACTGAGCAACTGAACAACAACTAGTTTCTTAGAAAGGACACAGAAGAGCAGCCAGATGAAATACACAGGGCGAGGCCGGCAGGGCTCCTGAGCTCAGGAATTTCTGTCCCATAGAACTGGGGTGTGACAGCACATCCCTCCTGGCATGTGGGAGTGGTCACTTACCGAGCAGCTCATCTAATCTCATCATTCAGGAGTTTTTTTTAGTTGGGAGATAATTGTTTTACAATGTTCTGTTGGGTTCTACGAGTTTTTATAGAGCTTAATTTACAGCCATTCCCCCTGTCCATACCCAGAGGCTGTGGCTGGGCCTAAAAGTTCCAGTCCTCTAATCACTTTTCTGGTGACCATCCCCATCCTGAGGTTATACAGTGGCCTCACCTTAAGTCCCCTCATTAGCATAAACTCAGGTGTGATGAGAGGGGCTCCTCGTGAAGAACAAAAGACACTCCTGTCAATCAGGAAATTCCTAGGGTTTGAGGAGCTTCTTGCCAGGAACGAGGGACAAAGATCAACCATTCCTTATTACCCCACAATAAATGCGTCATATTTTTAGTCTGCAGAGAAAGACGGCTGTTTCCTGCCTCTTTTGAAACCCTGGGCCTTCCTGAGAGCTGTTATTCTGCTGTCCAGGTCTTTCCAGGGTGCTGCAACAATCCCAGAGACTGGGTGGCTTACGGACAGCAGGAGTGTTTACTCACATCCTAGAGGCCGGGAAGCCCAAGGTCACGGCGGTGGCAGAGGAAGTGTCAGGTGGGAGATGCCTCCTGACTTATAGATGCTCTCTTCTCACTGTGTCTGCACAGGGTGGAATGAATGAAGGGGCTCTCTGGGCATTCTTTTATAAGGGCATGAATCCCACTCCTGAGAGCACCACCCTCATGACCTCATCACCTCCCACAGCCCCCCACCTCCCAATACCATCACTTTGGGAGATTAGGCTTCAGTTTACAAATTTGGGGTGGAGGGGTACACAAACATTCAGTCTATAGCAACTGTGAAATGATTTCTTGGGGTTGAATGCCTCCTAGGAAATGATGCTTAAGGAATTCACTCACTCTTCAAGAATTCAAGCACAGTCCCAGCAACTGACAAGCAACGAGTAACTGACACATCAGAACTCTGAAAACAAAGGCACTAGTTTACAGTGTGCAAGCACACATTCCTAATACATTCACTGATCTTTGCTTTCACTCCTGGCGAACGAATATCCTGGCCATGAGATTCCCTTTATGTGGACTCAGTTTGTGCTGCAAATTCTATTCACAAAATAATGGTACTTCCTGAGAGATTTAGGTTGTTATATTCTTAGTTGAATAGAATGCATATTCTGGTCTTTGATAGTTGACTGATTGCCCTAGAGAAATAACTGGAACTCATTATGCTTTCACTGGAGACTTGTGTGTCTGTGTATGTTATTTATATTAAAAATATTAAAAACACATTTGTGTGTAATCTACTCAACTGCAATTTTCTTTCTCCATGAAAATTATTCACATAAGCTGGGGTGCTCGTTGTATCTGTCATTACTAGCAAAGTTCCTGATGCCTAGGACAGAGACTGGCTTAGACGAGCGCTGGGATCATAGAAACTACAGTCTCTTCTTGCCTATACATTTTATAATGGTCTCATAGAGCCAGAGACAATTTCTGGCGAAGCAAAAATGATTTCAGCACTTAAAAAACTTCCTAAATGTCCCTTGAAATTTTTTCATTCAACTACAAAACCACTGGGGTGCATTTGCAATCATAGTCGTGTGTATCTCCTTCTGACATTGGGGGATTAGGATTCATGGGCTAGAGAGCCAATTCCACATTTACTGAGTGCTTACAGAGGTGGTGTGGGGCCCCCATATTTGTCAAGTCCACGTTCAGGTTCAGAAAAACTGGGGTGATGATAATACCAATCTGGAGGTGGGGAGAGGAAGAAGGGCAGGAAGAAAACAAAGAGATCAAGCTTGAAAAGTTAGACAACTCAGAGTCTTTGTCCCGTGGGTTATAACTATCAGAGTTTAAATACAGAACGCTAGTCTAAGCCTGTAGTAAGCACTCAATAATTGATTGAGGCAAATATTCAATCAGTTGTCTTGTAGATTCCTGGATGCTAGGCCCTTACTAGCTTGGCATAATATCTGTTATGAATCTACCACGACAGAGTATTCCTAATGAAGATTTCAGGGATTAAAGGTTGAAGTTCATGGACCATTCTAGGGCTGGGAGGCTCAATCAGGTACTAATGAGGCAGAAGTGATGAGTTTTCTGTCCTTATGGATGTGAGCTACTCATCAAACCATGGGTCACTTTGATAAGCACGAGTCACTGTTGATAAAACTTGAGTTAAGGAGCAAGATTAGGAGATAAATGCCAATATATTATAATACTAGTGGATTGTTCGAGAGGAACAGGATGTTTTAACAGGTTAGGAGATGAATAAAAATGACTTGGAGAAATGAAATGAGGTGAAGCAGAAGAGTCAATTCTCTGAGTTCAAATTTCTATACAGAGCAGAGGTGGAGGAAGGAAAGTAGTAAATCTCAGACTTTTTTTTGATTATGACTCATAATTAATAAAACAATTTAATGCTGTGAGTGTGTATGCTCACACATTGTCATCCTCATACAATATATATATATGAAATTAAAATAGCATCAAGTGATACTCTTATCACAGTGAACTCTGAAGTTTTCAATTCCATTTCATTGTTTCAAAAATGCTGGCAAGATCTGCTGAATTGATTTCACAGCTCATAATTATTGGGGTTATGGCCTATAGTTTGAAAGGCAGATGACTGGGTGAAGTAAGGACAGAGCAGGGAACACGCAGTTAGAATTTCAGTGAGGTCTTATCGCAGGCTGAAAGAAGAGAATGCTGGGATGGTCCAAGCAGTGAAGAAACTTCTGGGAAGCTAGCAGGCTGAGAGTTCAGCCCTGCCTACGGGAATCAGGCCAGCATCAAGTTGTGCCCAAATCATCTGATACCTCATACCTGGACTGACTTGCCTTGAAGGCACTGCAGGATTTCCATGCAACAACTAAGATAGGGAGCATGTAGGGGATATTGGTGGACAGGATCACTGAGTGATGCTCAGTTCAGTTCAGTCACTCAGTCGCATCTGATTCCTTGTGACCCCATGGCCTGCAGCACGCCAGGCTTCCCTGTCCATCACCAACTCCTGGAGCTTGCTCAAACTCATATCCTTTGAGTCTGTGATGCCATCCAACCATCTCGTTCTCTGTCATCCCCTTCTCCTCCCACCTTCAATCTTTCCCAGCATCAGGGTCTTTTCAAATGAGTCAGCTCTTCAAATCAGGTGGCCAAAGTATTGGAGCTTCAGCATCAGTCCTTCCAACGAACACTCAGGACTGTTCTCCTTTAGGAGGGACTGGTTGCATCTCCNATTTAGGTCATACCTGAATGGTCTAGTGGTTTTCCCTCCTTTCTTCAATTTCAGTCTGAATTTGGCAATTAGGAGTTCATGATCTGAGCCACAGTTAGCTCCCAGTCTTATTTTTGCGAACACTATAGAGCTTCTCCATCATTGGCTGCAAAGAATTTAACCAATCTGATTTCGGTGTTGGCCATCTGGTGATGTCTATGTGTAGAGTCTTCTCTTGTATTGTTCAAAGAGGGTATTTGCTATGACCAGTGCATTCTCCTGGCAAAACCCTATTCACCTTTGCCCTGCTTAATTCTGTACCCCAAGGTCAAATTTGCCTGTTACTTACTCCAGGTGCTTCTTGACTTTCTACTTCCAAGGAGCAACGTCTTTTAATTTCATGGTTGCAGTCACCATCTGCAGCGATTTTGGAGCCTCCCCCCCAAATAAAGTCTCTTACTATTTCCACTGTTTCCCCATCTATTTGCCATGAAGTGATGGGACCAGATGCTATGATCTTCGTTTTTTGAATGCTGAGTTTTAAGCCAGCTTTTTCACTCTCTCTTTCACTTTCATCAAGAGGCTCTTTAGTTCTTCTTCACTTTTTGCCATAAGGGTAGCTTCATCTGCCTATCTGAGGTTATTGATATTTTCGCCAGGAATCTTGATCCCAGCTTGTGCTTCCTCTAGTCCGGTATTTCACATGATGTACTGTGCATATAAGTTAAATAAGCAGGGTAACAATATACAGCCTTGACATACTCCTTTCCCAATTTGGAACTAGTCTGTTTTTCCATGCCCAGTTCTAACTGTTGCTTTTTGATCTATCTACTGATTTCACAGGAGGCAGGTAAGGTGGTCTGATAGTCCCATCACTTGAAGATTTTCCAGTTTGTTGTCTGTGGAAACAAACTAAAGTCAAAGGCTTTAGCATAGTAAATGAAGCAGAAGTAGATGTTTTTCTGGAATTCTATTGCTTTTTCTGTGATCCAACGGATGTTGGGTGATTCTAGGGACCATAAATTGGTGGGAAGTGCTGCCCTGCTGTGTTGTAATAATCTCTGCAGACCTTACAGATGAGGTAATTTACATTATAGAGACGCTGCTGCTGCTAAGTCGCTTCAGTCGTGTCTGACTCTGTGCGACCCCATAGACGGCAGCCCACCAGGCTCCCCTGTTCCTGGGGATCTCCAGGCGAGAACACTGGAGTGGGTTGCCATTTCCTTCTCCAATGCATGAAAGTGAAAACTGAAAGGGAAGTCGCTCAGTCTTGTCCGACTCTTAGTGACCCCATGGACTGCAGCCCACCAGGTTCCTCTGTCCATGGGATTTTCCAGGCAAAAGTACTGGAGTGGGGTGCCTCTGCCTTCTCTGTGTAGAGATGCAACTCTTCCCAATTTAAAATACCAGCTTTCCATGACATTTATGATTAAGGTCAAAATTTTTGCCACAAGCCACACAGCCTTAATGATTTGTGATCTGACCCTCTCTCTGACTGCTCTTCCTTCCGCCGCCCACCCTACTGGGCACCCTGTGATCCTTCCAAATNTCTGCCTTCTCTGTGTAGAGATGCAACTCTTCCCAATTTAAAATACCAGCTTTCCATGACATTTATGATTAAGGTCAAAATTTTTGCCACAAGCCACACAGCCTTAATGATTTGTGATCTGACCCTCTCTCTGACTGCTCTTCCTTCCGCCGCCCACCCTACTGGGCACCCTGTGATCCTTCCAAATGCTCTTGCTGTTTCCTTGGCCTTCCCTGCACTCTTCCCTCCCCTTGAGCCACTTTTCTTATTCCACACACAACTCAATTTTTGCTGTCATGAATTCTTTCTTGATCCCATCCCCCACACATACTGGAATGAAACTAGATCTGCCAATTAGAACTTCCATACCAGGAAATTCAATCATTTGTGTAGGCAGGTATTTAATATATGTCTCCCCACTAGACTATGAGCTTCATGAAAGCAAGAACAGTAACTGATTTAAAAAAAAAACAAACAGTTAAAACAATGAATTTAAATTAAATGTCTTACTAGGGAATGGCACTCAATTTCTTAAAAATATCTCAGGCTTCCCTAGTGGTCCAGTGTTTAGGAGTCATGGATTACATTCCTGGTCCGAGAGGATCCCACATGCCGCAAGGCAACTAAACCCACTCGCGCCACAACTACTGAGCTTATGCTCTAGAGTCCACGTTCTGCAGCCAGAGAAGCTACCACAATGGTAAGCCTGCACAGCGCAGCTAGCGAGTAGCCCCAGCTTGCTGCAGCTAGAGAAAGCCTGTGAGCAGCAAGGAAGACTTAGACCAGCCAAGAATAAATACATAAATAAGATATCTCTTAAATCTATGCTTACATTAATTTTTTTCATTATATATTTTTTCTTTTTCCCCCAAGACTTCTGAAATACTTATCAATGTTATTGCTCTTCTTAAATAACCAGGTTTTGGTTTTATTTTTTTTTTCCTACTATTTCTAGCCACTGAATCCCATACTCTTATTATCTCTAGTAGTTTTATATTAAAAAAAAATAGCTAGAGGCCCAAGGTTTTTCATTGAACAGTTACAGCATCTACAATAAAGACTGTTCTGTATCTTTCTTTTGACAAGTTGTATTTCCTATTTCATTTTCATGTGTTATTGCTTTATTTTAGCCACTTAAACAATGTTAACAACATTGACGATAGCACACATCTCTATCTCATTGCTGAATTTGGTGGAAATGGCTTTAGTATTTTTCTATTTTTTATGCTGTTTGCTGTGCTATTTTGAGTAGTTCATGTTTATTTTTCCTGGAGAGACCTTACTGGCCCTTACTGGTTGAATGAAAACCAGAAGCGTCCTGGGAGCCATTTCAAGACAGGAGTGATTAACCATGTCGAATGCTGGGTGAGTCAAGTAAGACAAAGCCTGAGAATTGGTTGGTAGATTTAAAATCATAGAGGTCACTGATGACCTTGACAAGAGCAGTTTCCATACAGTGGTAACTAGAATTGGTTAAAGAAAGAACAGAAGAGAAGAATTAGAGACACCAAGCAGAGATAAGCTTTGTTTTGCCAAGATCTGTTATAGAAGAAGGAAGAGACTTGGGAGAACTGCCAAAGGAACAGAGTCAAAAGAGTTTTTGTTTTGTATTGTTATTTTCAAGATTCAAGACATTAAACGCTATGGGGAAGCCACTGCTTATGACCTCTTTATGAGGACAAACTAGTGATCAAAGAGTATGCTTAGTCGCTAGGTTGTGTCCAGCTCTTTGGGGGTGGACTCTAACCCACCAGGCTCCTCTGTCCATGGAATTTTCCGGGCACAAATACTGGAGTGGGTTACCATTTCCTTCTCCAGTGATCACAGATAGGGGGGAGCATTTATAAAGTCACCTCCTTGAGTGAGAGGATGGATCTTGGAAGTGGGAGGTGACTTCAGATGGAGCAGGGACAGCTTATTTACAATAAGAGGCAGGAAGGCAGAATAGGACAAATGGGGACAGACATTGGGGAGTGGGTCATTGTAGTCTCCTATTCTTTTGCTCAGTGTATTTAAAGATTTTTCTGGGTGATTCTAGTGAACATGTAGGTTGGAGTCACTGGCCTACAGTTAAAACCAAGCAAACCAAAGGGCTTATTGCTCCTCTCTTCCAGCTCTAGGCTTGTGACTCATTTTTCTCCTGGTGAGAAAAGAGCACGTCCAGAGCATCCTGGGGTGATGGTGAAGAGTGAGTTGCCTCAATTTGTCAACCTTAAGTCCCACACTGTGAGAACAACCCTAGGCCTGTCTCACTTTCCTAACTGTACAAACTGCACATATGAGAATAGAGAGGAGTTAGACAGACAGACAGATACAAAGACAGACAGACAGGTAGACAGAGTGAATATAGGTCGGATCTCTCCCAAAACAGAGCACCCCAAGAGGGAGCAGGACACCTGGGCCAGCAGAGGCTTACTTTTATGTCCCTGCTACTGGGACTCCACCTTCTAGATGCCACAGTCCAGTCAGTTCCTTAAACATGACCAGTCCATACCACAAGGAGAGAGGCCACAAAGTCATGAACCCTGATGCCAAATTCTCCTTGGAATAGAAGGAGTGGGGTGGGGGGAAATTGTTTAATAAATCTAAATTGCCTCCCCTCCTCCACCTAGGCCCAAGTCAAAAGTGGGTGTCACAAGAGATTGATTTAGCTGGCACAGTTGTTGTGGCCCCTTTGGACTGATAAAACAAAAATCCTACAGACTGAGCAGCCAATGCACACACTTATTTCTCACAGTTCTGGAGGCTGGGAAGTCCAAGATCAGGATGCTGGTATATTTGGTGTCTGGTGAGAGACAGCTTCCTGGTTCTTCGATCATTGTCTTCAACCTGTGCCCTTTTATAAGGGCATTGATCCCATTGTTGAGGGTTCTACCCTTATGACCTAATCACCTCCCAGAGTCCCTAGACACCATCACACTGGGGATTAGGTTTCAACATATAAATTCTGAGGAGACACAAGCATTCATTCTACAGCCACAATAATTTTAAAAAATTATATCTATCCACCCTAAGCAAGGTGGGCACGCATTTCCTGATTAAGGCAGCAACTCCCTGCTGTGTCCTCCAGGACCACTGCAGACATCAGCACGCTGGCCTAGCCACCAAGGTACGGCTTGCATATCCAGTCATAGACAGTGGGAAAATGCCGGTATATTTTTTCCCCCCAGGAAAAAAGAAGTCCAAAATAACCTGGTGGCTTTCCCACCCCCTAAGCTCTGTGTGGTTCTTTTCTGCTGGTTCACCCCTACTTAGGCCAGCTGTTTCTTTAGGTGTCTTCTCTTGAGGGGAAAAAATAAGGAACAACCTGTCTCCTGGTAGCAGCATCCCCGGGAGGATGACAGCATGTGACATCAGTGTGATGGAGGGAGTCCAGTTCCTCTTCAGTCCCCTGGCATTGTGCAGTAATGGACTCCGATATTAAAATGCATATTTCACACCCCTGTCCCCGATTTGCAGGATGGCCATTCACTATGCATGAGCCATTCACTCATGCTCATCACACAGAGAAAATTACATTTTCCCAGTTGCCAAATGAAAGAGATAAATTATCTCACGTGGATAAGAACACTGCTTCCAAAGCAGTTCCACAGACCCAAGACACTGATCTAAAGCACCCAGGAGGGAGACTGAGATTTCCTGGGGTTTTCCCGGTCATACGATGTGGGACATTTGCCCTTCCAGCTTTTTTGGATAAAACGAGCATCCTTGAACCCTCTTATTCTTCCTTCCTAGGAAATATGTTATGAAAGGAATAAATCAACACAGAGCATTTCAGATTTATGCCTACCCACTGAATTGATAACACTTATTTGTAATGAAAATTAAAGAAGCAAAATGTTAAAATGTTCTCTTTGGGAATACACTGGAATGTCTCACCACTGATGTACACATATCTGCTTCTTGCACATTCTCTCCTTATCCCAATGTATTGCTTTAGGTTAATGAGGATCAGATCACTGCTGTCTCTAGAATCTATTCCTAAACCTATTGGTGGCAGCAGTGGTAAAGAATCTGCCTGTTAACGCAGGAGACACATGTTCCTTTCCTGGGTCAGGAAGATCCTCTGGAGAGGGAAATGACAACCCACTCCAGTATTCTTGCCTGGAAAATTCCATGGACAGAGGAACCTGGTGGACTACAGTCCATAGGGTCCTAAACAGTTGGACACAACTAAGCACACACACTTAAACCTATTACCTATACACGCATCAGTCCAGTTCAGTTCAGTCCCTCAGTCGTGTCCGACTCTTTGCGACCCCATGAATCGCAGCACACCAGGCCTCCCTGTCCATCACCAACTCCTGGAGTTCACTCACTATACACATATAATTAATAGCAATTGTATCTGTACAGTAATTACAGCTACCATTTATTGTCCTTCACATGNCTTTGCGACCCCATGAATCGCAGCACACCAGGCCTCCCTGTCCATCACCAACTCCTGGAGTTCACTCACTATACACATATAATTAATAGCAATTGTATCTGTACAGTAATTACAGCTACCATTTATTGTCCTTCACATGGACATCACTATTCTAACCACTTAATGCATTTTTCTAATATAATCTCATAATTTAAATTTTTTGGTTTGGCCCTTGTTACAATTAGCACAGTTATATGATTCACATAGTAATTCTTTCAAAAGTTATCCAGCGCCTATTACACACCTGGAATTGTACAAGGCCCTGGAGGCTGAGCGGGGCGTGAAGCAGAACCAGAGTACATGGCAGACCCTCCAGAGTGAGGTTCCCGCACTGATTGCTTTGGAAGTTGGGAGAAGGGAGGGCTCAAGAGCAGCTAAAGCCACTAGTGACCTCATTATACAATATTTAGGTTATCGTATTTTTCTCTGCCTAGAAAAACGGCTTCTCGATCATCCCACTGCGGCGCACGCATTAAGCGACGCCCCTCATCAGTGTGGACCACTTAGGATTTGTCCAAAGGCACCACCTAAATGCTAATTATTACTAGTTTATGGGTCTAGTGGCTTCTGCTTTCCTTTCTTCTGGCTTCTTAAGTGTTGCTTCCCTTCTGTTAGTTTTATCCCGGCCGTGCAAAGGAGCACAGATTCACAGCCCGGGCGCCAGGCTCTGGACTGATGCACGTGCGATCGGGTTCCCCTCTCCCGCGCCACCCAGTCCGGGCTGGCCCCTTCTCCTCCCGGGCGCCCCCGCCTCCGGCCGCTGCATCAGAGCGGGGCGGACCCGGCAGAGAGGCCAGTGTTTCGGCCGAGCGCAGAAGCACTCCGCTCCCGCCGCCCCATCCCTCGCGGGCAGAGCTCAAGGGGGTCCCCTTCCCCGGGGAGGAGTGAAGACGAGCTCCAAAGGTGATGGAGGATTCTGGGGAGCGTGCTCCCAGGCAGGAAGGGCAGGCTATCCTGGGGAGCTTGGTTCGATTCAGAGAACCCGGGTCCCCGGCCCCCCAGGTGAGGTTGCCTCCAAGAGGGCTGGGTCGGAGAAGGCCGGTCTACCCGGTGCGCGCTCCGCCCCGGAACAGCGCAGCTGAGCGGCCCCGGGGCTTGCGAGAGGAGGGAGCCGGGCGCGCGGGGGAGGCAGCCGCCCCCTGCCGCCCAAGGCCGGTCTCCCCCGCGCGCCCGCCGCCGCAGCAGGTGGGGGCCCGGCGGGCCGGGGGCGGGGCCCAGCTCGGGGCGGAGCCGCAGCGGAGAGCGCGGGGCGGCGAGGACCCGGGCCGGGGCCAGAGAGGCAGCCAGAGCCGGAGCCGCGCGTCGGGCTGTCCGGGCGCCCGCGGGAGCTCGCCGCGCGCCGGGGCTGGGATCGGCTGGGCAGAGCGCGCCGGCGCCGCGGCCGCAGACAAAGGCGCCGCTCGCTCCCGGGCCGCCGCGCTCTCGGGCTCTGCCTTGGGTAAGTGGCTCCCCCCTGCGCCGCCTTTCTTCTCCCGGCTGCCTCTCGGAGTTCCACGGGCTCCAGTGGAGCCGGAGAGAAAGGAAGAAATGACACTTCCCCGCTCTCTCTGCAGTCCTCATTACACCTTAAAAAAAAATTCCTGAACAAAAACCCTAGCCAATTTCACACTCGCGAGTTTCCGAGCGGTGGGACGTCTCCCGTGGGATCGGCGCGGCCGCCCTCTGTGACCCCTTGCTCCGCCGACTGAACGCGCGGGGGTAGACCCTGGATCGGCTGTTTGGACTTGAAAGTGGACGCTGGGCTCCCCCGGGCCGGAGGGGCGGGGGGTGTAGGGAAGGAGGTCATGGGGACCGGTTGCCGCGAGGGGACCCCCATCTCCAAGGACTGCTCGGCGCGCTCTGGAGCGCCGAGGGGCGGTTCGCACTGCAAGTTCAGATTTGGATCTCGGTTATGGGTCTGCCCCAGTCCCCTCGCACCCTGCTTTCCAGCCTTCTCCCTGTCTTGTTCAGGGTTAATATAGCGCCCCCTACGCCCCACCCCACCGAAGCGCCCACTCTGCCCCTTACGCGGCCCCAGGGCGGGGGCTCCGGACGCCTGGGAGAGAGGAAGCCCCGCCGCGTTCTCGGCTTGGGGAACCCCAAACGCGTATCTGCGGCGGGAGGGCGGGCGGCTGCAGGCGGAGATTTGACATCACAGCGTGGTCCCCGGCCGGCCCCCCCCAGCCTCTTCCCGGGCTGCCCTCCTCAGAAAAGGAATCCTGGCTGCCTTTTTTTTTTTTTTTTTTTGCTTTTGTTCTGCCGGGAACCCTCCGGAATCCGGGGAGAAGCCGGGGCGGGCCGATACCCCCGGGAGGGGGACGTTGGCGGAGGCTCCAGGTGCAAGCCCAAAGTGACAATTGGAGGCGGCAGCTGTCTCCCGCCCCCGAATGGGAAAGAGATCCCGATCACTGATCAATGCTCGGGAGCAGGGAGTGGGTCGGCCGCCTGCCTGAGTGGGATGTCCGCCGCGGCCGCGCGCCGTCACGCGCAGCTCCTGCACTCTCGGAAACGCTTCCTCGAAACGCATCGCCATTCACGGATCTGTGTCTGGGACTTGACTAATGTCACCTCTGTCCGGGTTCTCTGAGGAGTGAGCGTCTGCTTCTATTCAATTGAATAGCCTTTTATAGGGGCCTACTGTGTGCAAAGCAGCAACCCTACGATTATCCTAAGAGATACTTAATGGAGTGCCTACTATGTGCAAAGNTCTTTGTGACCCCATGGACTGTGGCCCACCAGGCTCCTCTGTCCATGGAATTCTCCAGGCAAGAATACTGGAGTGGGTTGCCATTTCTTTCTCCAGGGGAATCTTCCCAACCCAGGGGTTGAACCTGGGTCTCCCACTTTGCAGGCAGACTCTTAACTGTCTGAGCCACCAGGGAAGTTAAATCAGAGGTTCTCATGACTCCCTCCTTGAGTTCAATTAATTTGCTAGAGTGGTCGCAGACATAGGAAAATCCATTTACTCTCTAGATTACTGGTTTATTATGAAGGATATTAAAGTATGCAAATCAATAGCCAGATGAAGAGCTAGCCAGGGTGAGGGCCTTAACATAGGAGGTTCTGTCCTCGTGGAGTTTGGGGCCCAGCATGGTGGCACGTGGAAGCATTCTTGTTCTCCAACTTGGAAGCTCTCCAAACCTTTTGGATTTTTATGGAGGCTGCATTACAAAGGTATTATTGGTCAAATCACCAGCCACTGGTGGTTGATTCAATCTCCAGCTCCTTGCCCCAACCTGGAAATCAGGGAGTGGGACTGAAAGTTCCATCTCTTTTTCCACGGTTGGTTTCCTTGACAACCAGCCCCCATCCCTAGGTACTTTCCAAAATCGCATCATGAATATAAACCCAGGTGTGCTGGACTGGGGTTTATTATGAATACAGAGATACCCATTTCACCTTTGTGGCTCTGAAGCAATGTCAGGATCTGAGGACAAAGGACAATGTTGTAACAAAAGATATTCCCATTGCATATATGGCTCAGGAAATTCCAAGGGTTTGGGGAGCTATGAGCCAGGAACGATTATATGAAGACCATATATATGGAAAACATATTTTGTTCATCTGAACAGGCAGATACATGTTCCTTGTAAATCACAATATTGAATCTATTTATTTTTGGCTGTGCTGGGTCTTTGTTGCCGTGTGTCGACTTTCTCTAGTTGCAGTGCATGGGGTTCTTGTTGCTTCTCTTGTGGAAGAGCAGTCTCGAGGGCGTATAGGCTCAATAACTGTGGCACATGGGCTTAGTTGTCCCATGGCATATGGAATCTTCCTGGACCAGGGATCGAACCTGTGTCCCCTCCATTGGCGGTGGATTCTAAACCACTGGGCCACCAGGGAAGTCCACAACATTACAACTTTCAACCACTGTTTCCAACCTCTGAGTCTTCCCCAAAGTGACCTGCCTCCATTAGTCTTTGAGGAGGCTGGGCTTAGGAAAATTAGCAACTTCTTGTGAACTCCACTGCCAATTACTGGGAGAACTTTGTGGTGCAAGGTAAATTTGCTACCTTAAACATCTTCTTAACTTTTATGTCTCTTAGCCTCTCTTCTGCTTCTTCATCCTTTTTATATCTCCTAGCTACATCTGGTAGTTCTTCTGACCTATCTTCTAAGTCTCACCGTGTCTCTTCAGCTGGGTCTAATCTGCAGTTAAATCCATCTGTTGCATTCTTAATTTCAGTTACAGAATTTCAGTTCTAGAATTTTTAGCTCTTTTTCAGATCTTTAGTGTTACTTTATATAGTCCTGGTTCCTTGTTCTGAAATTTTTAAGCCCAATTTCTATCCCCATGAGCATACTTATGTACTGTCTTACATTCTGTGTCTGGTAATTTTTCCATCTGGGATATGTCTGTTTCTTCTGTTTGGTGTTTGTCCTAATTCTCATGTTGGTTCGTATTTATGTCATTGTATCTCCTCGTGTGCCTTGTTATCTTTGAATGTGTGTTAGATGTGGTTTTGAAAAAAAAATCTGTATAAATAATGCAAAAATATACACAAATATTTGTATAAATACTATATTTCAATCAATTAAGTACTATTGATGTACTTCAATCAGTTAAGTACATTTTTTCACATTTTAATCTCTGAAAGTCAGATGTAATTTACAGTTGATCAAGGTGTACGTTTATGGTTGGTAGCATTTCCCCCTTTTTCATTGGCTCATACATTAAAAAAAATAGAGCATCATATAACTAGCAGTACTGAAGGTTGATGAAATGGAATAATCTGAGGCTTTGAATGATGATAAACATGACAAGAGTTCTAGAGAGCCTTTTAAACAACCTCTGCCGCTTTCTGGGTACCAGCAAACCCATATCAATTTGGGCACTTGAGATTTTCTAGGCCGTTCAGATGACTGAAAGTTTACCTTTTGTTTTGTCTTACTTGTAGGGCTTAGTCATTGAGGTCCCAACCACAGGCGTGAAGTGGCTTGTCAGGCTTTAACCTTGCGGATGCCCTGGGTCCCTGACCCTGTGAGGCTGTGAAGGTGATGCTTAGCTTTTGAGCTCTCTCTTCCTGCTTGACAGATTCTCCCCAACTCGTTAAGAGTGGCTTCTAAGGCCTAGGGCCACATCTCAGGCTCATATTCCAGATCTGAAGCCTGAATCCTCCTCTCTCTTGTAAGCTCTTTGATACTTTTGTGTGCTGTGTGCTCAGATGCTCAGTTGTGTCCGACTCTTTGCAACCCCGTGGACTGTAGCCCACCAGGCTCCCCTGTCCCTGGGATTCTCCAGGCAAGAATGCTGGAGTGGGCTGCCATGTGCTCCTCCAGGGGATCTTCCTGACCCAGGGATCAAATCCCAGTCTCTAACATCCCCTTCATTGGCAGGTGGATTCTTTAACCACAGCACCACCTGGGAAACTTCTAGGAATAGCTAAAGCATTTCATCTGGGTTTCTTTGTTGTGGTCACTGGGAAGGTTGGTTCTAATTAGGCAGTTTATCACTGTCCAAAGGAGGCAGTAGTGAATCTCATCTGTCTTAGAGACTGACAGAAGAGCAGGGAATACCAGCTGCTCTTTGCTAGCTCATGGTTAGGGAACTTCCTCCATCCACTCCTAGTACGTCATCGGGTTGTAACTGGAAAGTGGAGGTTGGGATGAACACATTTCCACAAACTGGATATAGCTAAATATAGGTATATTTCCCTGTATAAAAGAGACGAATTCCACAGGCTTTTCTTAATAAGGTGGGTGACTTGGCAGAGAAAGCGGTTCTAGGAGTTGCTTCTGGATCCCCATCAGTCATCAGTTTCCGTCTGGCTTCTTCCTTGTCGTTCATACTGTCCTGCAGAGAGATGGGGATTTAGGACCAAGGACCCGGATGAGGGAGCAAGATGCTTTGTGTTCCAGCAACTGTTAGGAAGTAAAACAAAAAACTAGACCATATTTGAGCTAGGTGAGGTTTCCTCCCTTCGGCATGGGCCCAGGCGTTTCCATTTGGTGAGCGGAATTTCTCACCCCTGGCCGAGGCTATTCCTTGCGGAAACTGACCTGTTGTGTCCGCAAGGCTCAGGGTGGCCTTTCCAGAGGACTCTTCTTAAATCTTATTTTTCAAAAGAAGCTCTGTGTTCCTTTCTGGCTTCTCAGAGGCATATGGTTACCTTTGTTTTCTCAAAATCAGCTGCCAATTGTATTTTCCCCCTGCCTCAGTCCAACTCTTATAGAGGTTTTCCCAGCAGCTTTCATAAAGCCAGAGAAATTTACCATGAGTTTCAAACTCTGTATTGAGTTTGGAAAGGTTGGGTGAAGGAGCACAGAATGGCAGGAAGCCCTCCCTCCCACCAAACCNTCAAAATCAGCTGCCAATTGTATTTTCCCCCTGCCTCAGTCCAACTCTTATAGAGGTTTTCCCAGCAGCTTTCATAAAGCCAGAGAAATTTACCATGAGTTTCAAACTCTGTATTGAGTTTGGAAAGGTTGGGTGAAGGAGCACAGAATGGCAGGAAGCCCTCCCTCCCACCAAACCAGAGCCTCCACTGGCTTTTTTGAAGGGAGAGGGCGCTTGTCTTTATTTGGGGATCTTTTTTTTTTTTTCCCCCCTGGAAACCTTAGAACTGTCCTCTCAGAAAATTGCTTCTGCTCAGGGAACTGCAGGTCAGGAGTGTAGCCATTGGGTGTAATGATGAAAGGTATGTTATAAGGAATCTGTCTTTCTAGAAAGGCTTGTTTGTGGGGAGGGGAGGGTATCCCCACCACCTGTTCGGAGACCACCTCTTCTTACCTTTTGTGTATTCCATGATGATTTATTCAGCTTATTTGGATTTTCATTTACTTTTACAATATTTCACACATAGGAAAGATTACATATAACTTTTAACTATTGCATATAACTGTGCATATTGCTAGAGATGGAAATCCTCCAATTAGCTTTTAATAACTGTCCTTAGGGACTTCCCTAGTGGTCCAGTGGCTCAGACTCTGCACTCCCAATGCAGGGGGCTTGGGTTCGATCCCTGGTCAGGGAACTAGATCCCACGCGTTGCAGCTAAGAGTTTGCATGCCGCAACTAAGACCCAGAGCAGCCAAACAGATAAACTGATAAATACACAAATATCTTTTAAAAGATAATTAAAAGAATAACTGTCCTTAAGCAACAAGTCTGTCATTCCACTCCTAAGTAATTCAAGATTGTAACTGATCCCTTTGGAAGAAATGATAAATGACTTAATTAATTTTGAAGAAGCAAATTTTCTATTCTCCCAGAAAATGTGCCCCCCATGAGTATTTTTGGAGGCAGAACTACTAGAAAAGCCCACCAACCATAAGAACTTATGAACCGAGATGTCTGAAAACTCTTCAGCCTGAAAGGAAGTGAATTAATTCCTCCAGCATGATTCATTTTAGGTACAAGCCAGCTTCCTTTATTTACCAGTAACTTAGACTCTTAAGCTGATTTTTCTAAATAGGTACAATTGACATCAAGGCCATATTCTATATCTCTAACATCAGATTTTCCATTTATTTGAAGCTGAGGTTTTTCCCAGCCATTTTGAGACCGTTTTGTCTGCTAATAAGAGATAATATGCTGTGATTTCGATAACATGTGTGAGAACCACAGGAAGTTCAGACAGAGTCAACTGAGCAAATTTCTGTACTGTCACAGAGAGCTGCACGCTGCCTTCAGAATGTGTCTGGGATAGTGTGCGTGAGAGCTACGTCGCTTCAGTTGTGTCCAGTTCTTTGCGACCCTGTGGACTATAGCCCACCGATCTCCTCTGTCCATGGGATTCTCCAGGCAAGAACACTGGAGTGGGCTGCCCTAGCCGCCTCCAGGGGATCTTCCTGACCCAGGGATCGAACCCGCATCTCTTATGTCTCGAGCATTGGCAGGTGGGTTCTTTATCACTAGGGCCCCCTGGGAAGCCCCAGTAGCCATAGTACCTTTTACCAAACTTTTTACCAAATAGTCAGAACTTTTTAGAAGACTCAGAACAGTAAAGTGTGATAGCTCTTTCAACAGAAATAAAAGGGACAGAGAAATTCAGAAATCTGCAGTGATCTTATTGGTAAGAAGAGATAAGGAAGATGATTGCAGTAAACCACTTAGAAGAGGAGATGAGAAGTGTGCTAACAGAAGAGTGACCACACTGACTGTTTCGAGCTTTCCGGCAAGAAGGAGCGAACATGAAAAATGTCTTGGCCAATTACGCTAACAACCCACACATCTGCTGTGTAATAAAGCCAGTGAAATACGGGCCATCACATGGACAGGGAGAACTTGAGGGTGTACAGAGAAAGAGAATTTTCTTTTTCTGCACTTATAGTTCTGGGCATGTCGTGGCCTAAATAACTGTAAAAATTTTCCTATACTTTACGGTTTTCTTGAGCTGAATGGAAATTAAAGACAAATAAAAGGCTTAGATCCTTAACTAATTTTGTGAGGTCTCTAGATGAAGGGCAATAAGGAGTAGGAGTCCAGCAGGAAAATGCTCATAGTTTGTTATTTTAGTTAAAAGCTTGATGTCTTATTCCTAAATTTTTGTGCATGCTTTCATTCTTCAGGAGTCATTCGCTGAATTTGTTAATCCTGAAAACCCCCTTTTTATGAGCAGTCTTTGAACCTGAGATGCATTTAAAGAATAAGAGGAGGTAAAAAAAAAAATCCTTTGACTTCTCTCTCGGATTTATTCAGAAACAGATCCCCAGAACCAAAGATCTATGTATAGGTCCTTTAGCAGCCGAATTTTATTTCACCAACAAGCAACACTGTTTTGCTCTGCACTCCTGAGTTGAGGATTTAGCAACTAAACCACCACAGTATATTAAATAACCTTCTCATCTTCTGTTCCACCTTTCCTATTGGTAAGAAATAATAAGAGCATTATTATTTAATTATCACCACTCGAAGCTATGTCAGATTTCAGTAATCTAAAACTATATTGTGTTAAACTGAGATTGTTTGAAATAAGATCTTTCCTGTCCAGTAATGGATACCTAGAAAAGGAAGTGGATAGTTACAGACACTGGGAGTAGAATCAGGAATATATACATACATAGTTTTGATTATGGAGTAATCATAAGCTTTGTTTCTGGAAGGACACATGAGACACTGTGAGTAGTGGCAAAGGGAGAAGTAACTGGTTAC
>SJYA01002888.1:388966-437352 GCA_006410615.1 Neotragus moschatus
AAAAAAAAAAAAAATCAGCACTGGAGGATTCTGCTTGTGGTCCTTCATACTTCATCTGGTAATGAAAGTTTGATTTGTGGTTTCCTCTCATAGGGCTCTTCAACTCAGCGTAATTGATCCATCTCCAACAAGTGGCTCTTGAGGAAATCAATTCCTACAAGTCTCGTCAGGACCCAGAGAGCCTTCCAGGGATGTTGGAGGCTCCTTCTCCCCTTTGCACCCCTTCCTCCTGCAGGTTGTGGGGCTTCACCATCGGCTGAGTGAGGGGCTCCCTCAGAAGCTCTGAGTGGGCTGCTGCTGGGGAGGCAGCGGTCCCCTTAAGGAGACTGATGACCAGCATCAGTGAGCAGTCTGTGCTCTGAGGTAATGGCATCAAGATTTACAGGTCATCAGTGCCGAGGTGGCTTTGCTGTTTCACACCAACATGGTAGATGTGAGACTTGATTGCAGAATGAATTGCTGGCAGCCAGCCTCAGATTGCAAGAGTGAGAGCAGAAAGGACTGGCGTGACCCTCGGTTGGTGTTTGCTCTGGCCACTGGATGCTGTCCAAGGAGGCACAGCTTGAATTCCTCAGTGAGGGCTGTCCCAGGCTTTTTGCTGGTGACATGGCCAACTGGGGTTCTTCTTGCTGGAGGGCTGCTAAAAAGGTTTGCTGAATGTCCAAGCGGATTTTCCTTGACTTTTGGCTAGTTAAGGCAGAGCAGCTTTTATCTTGATTCCATCTGCCGTTTGTCTCTGAAGGAAACTCACCATATAGTGGCTACCATCCTGGAAGTCTGTACTTAGGCCACTTGAGGGGGCTCTGCTTTCTCTCTCTTTCAGGGTGTTTACTGTCGGTCCTGCCCAGTGGAGCTGTGTGCGTGCTAAGTCGATTCAGTTGTGTCTCTTTGCCACCCTATGGACCATAGCCCACCAGGCTCCTCTGTCCATGGGATTCTCCAGGCAAGAATACTGGAGTGGGTTGCCATGCTCTCCTCCAGGGGATCTTCCCAGCCCAGGGATCGAACCCGCATCTCTTATGTCTGCTGCATTTGCAGATGGGTCCTTTACCACCATTGCCACCTGGGATGCCCCAGCAGACCAGTACTAGAATACAAATTGTTTAATTCTCTAATGACATTGAATGTGCTAGTCAGAGGCTTAATAAATCTTCAAGTCAGGAACGTAAACATATTACTGAACTTTCCTACCGCCCTCTTGCTTTCCATTTTCCATCACACAGCGGCTTTTGTCTAACTGTATGCTTGATCTAGGTGCCTGTTCCCTTTGGCTCCAAGTCAACTTGTTATCGAAATGCATCTGCCTTTATGCTGCTCATGGGGCCTTTTGCCTTACACTGGCCCGGTAGGAGTGCTTGATGCATTTTTTCCTCCTTCACTCTGTGAGTAATAAGGGTCATAGTTTGCATATTCATTCTGGGTCTTCTCAATGTACCAAGATGCACTAGTGTTTTTACTTAAAAAGTGAGGAAACAGGATGTATTAATTATCTGTTGCTGTGCAACAAACGATCCCACTATTTGAAAGCTTAAAATGGCAAGCGTTTATTATCTTATAGTTGTTGAAAGAAAGTGAAAGAAAGTGAAGTCACTCAGTCGTGTCTGACTCTTTGCGACCCCATGGACATAGACTGTTGCCTACCAGGCTCCTCCCTCCATGGGATTCTCCAGGCAAGAGTACTGGTGTGGGTTGCCATTTCCTTCTCCAGGGAATCTTCTTGACCCAGGGATCGAACCCAGGTCTCTTGCATTCCAGGTAGACACTTTAACCTCTGAGCCACCAGGGAAGCCATGGATCAGGAATTTGGAAGTGGCTTGGCTGAGTGCATCTAATGTCGGGTCTCCAGTGAGGTTGTAGTCAAGATGTTGGCTGGGGTCACAGACATCTGGAGACGTGCCCTGGGAGGGAGAACGAGGGGTCAAGGTCATGTGTGGCTATTGCCTAGAGGCCTCAGTTCTTCCCTTTGAACATACTTGAAACCACGTGAAGTGTGTGGGTTCCTGGGTCTGACCAAAGGGATGAGCAGAGGGGGCTGATTCCATTTTCTGCTAAGAGCTCACTTCTTCAGGTGGGTGACTTGGAGCCTGCCCTAGAGAACTCCCATGAGCTGTTGAGGGTGAAAAGTGGTTGGGATACCCAGTTACAGAATTTAGAGTTACTCTGACAACAGTTATCGACTAGCAGACATATCAGTACAGTCACTGCAGGCAAGTGCTTCTGTACATTCCTGGGAATATCAAGCTCATTTTTTGTTTAAATCTTTACTTTTGGGATGGGATTGCTACCTGGCGGTGACACCTGTAAATTGCAGGGTTTTTTGAGACATGCACCCTGGTGGCTCAGATGGCAAAGAATCTGCCTGCCCTACAGGAGACCCAGGTTCTATCTCTGGGTTGGGAAGATCCCTTGGAGAAGGGAATGGCTACCCACTGCTGTATTCTTGCCTGGAGACTTCAATGGGCAGAGGAGCCTGGTGGGCTAGTCCATGGGGTCGCGAAGAGTCAAACCCAACTGACTGACTAACACTTTCCCTTCATATCTTTTAAAATACTTTCAATTTGAAACGATAGTTATGAAATGACAGCTGGGAGAAAATGTGCATCATACCTTTCAAAGCTCATTTAACAAACTCTGCCTCACTTGGTTACAACAAAAATTCTGTAGAGTAAATGGAGCAGGTGTTATCATCTCTGCGTTATAGATGGGAAACAGGCGGTAGAGACTGAAGCGTTGCCCAAAGCTTGGAGTAAGTCAGTAGAGCAAGAGCGAGGGCCGGAACTTAGGCCTCCAAGTCTACACCAGCAGAGCTGGTGGCGGATGCTTCGGAAGAGGGTTTATTAAGTAAAGGGGGAAGAAGGGCACGTGGAAGACGCTTCACGTCCCAAGACTGCTGCTGAATACAAGATTTCAGCTGTTGGCTTCACAGAAGGGCTTGCAGTTCTCTGTCTACGTGGCTGATGATGCCTTTTCTGTCAGTATTGCTGAGTGTTCTTTTTCTGTGGTAGAATGAAGAGACCTTGCTGCTTCTGTTCTATTGCAGCCTAACAAACCCACCCTGCAGGCTTCCTTGGTGGTAAAGACTCCACTGGCCAATGCAGGAGACACGAGAGGTGCAGGTTTGATCCCTGGGTAGGGAAGATCTCCTGGAGAAGGAATGGCAATCCACTGCAGTATTCTCGCCTGGAAAACTCCATGGGCAGAGGAGCCTGGTGGGCTACAGTCCATGGGGTTGTAAAGAACTGGACATGACTGAGCACACAGCACAACAAACCCACCCCAAAACTTGATGTCTTCACACAATAGTGACTTGTTGTTATTTCTCAAGATTGTGTGATTTGGGCCGTGCTTGGCTGGGTGATGATTCTGCTTCGTGCGGCATCAAATGGGACTATTTGTTTAGCTGCTGTCAGCTGGGGACTGGGTTGGGTTGGGCCAGAAGGTCCGAGAAGGCTTCCCTCACAGGCCTCACACCTCGTGTTCTTCCGTTGTGATCCCTCTCCGCGTCTGGCTTGAGCTTCCTCACAGCGTGGTTGTCTCGCCAGACTTCTTACGGAGAGGCTGGCTCCTGAGGGAGCAAGCAGCAGTTGATAGTTCTCTTGAGACCCAGGCTCCAGAGTCCCAGAGTGAACATCATTCCCATCACTCTCTGCTGGTCAGAGTTAGTCACAAGGTCAACCCAGACTCACAGGGAGGAGAAACGGACTCCACTTCTTGGTGTGCAGGGTGGCACGTGCACACAATGGTGGGAGGAGATACTGGTGGCCAAATTAGGCCTCTGTCTACTGCAAAGACATTGATGTGTCCACTTGCTAAGGAAAACTCACCGTCCATAAGCACGAGGAAAAACTATCTGTTAGAGCCACCAAGTGTGCATAAGGCATTTGTGAAAATTCAGGAGTAACAAGTTCAGACCACTGTGAAGATTAGGTGGAGGAACAGCCCTGGGGTATGGGTCCTCTCTCTGCCTATTGGCAGACCAGGCTCTCGTGGGGCTCTTTTCTGGGATTGCAGGTAGTTCCAGAAATCATGGCCTTGGTCTTAAAGATTACTTTATGTTTCAGTGCTATTCTCTCAAATCATCCCACCCTCGTCTTCTCCCACAGAGTCCAAAAGTCTGTTCTAGTACTGAAATATGTATATTACTATATATGAAATAGACAACCAGTCCAGGTTTGAGGCATGAGACAGGGTGCTCAGGGCCGGAGCAGTGGGATGACCCTGAGGGATGGGATGGGGAGGGAGGTGGGAGGGGGGTTCAGGATAGGGGACGCATGTACACCCGTGGCTGATTCATGTCAATGTATGGCAAAAACCACTACAATACTGTAAAGTAATTAGCCTCCAATTAAAATAAATTAAAAAAAAAAGAAAAAAAAAGATTATGCGTCTAACCCAAACTCAGTTCAGATGGATATTTATAAATAGAGGAAAAAGCTTGAAAATATGGCCTTAAAAGTTGGCTTGTTGGATGGTAGAAAAATATGAACTTTTCATGTCATGATAATAGTATGTCCATAGCCTTTTATTTGGATTTGAATTATGGTTCAAATTCAAATATGCTCAAATACACACTTCTCCAGTTGTTAATGTCGAGAAAATGATCCCTCTCTTTCAGTGTCTTTCCGTCCATCCACCCAACCACATTCTTAGTTCCTGAGCGAGCTTTTTGTTAGCTCTTAACTGCATTGAGAGAATAGGATGCAGGAGTTCAAATTGCAACTAACAGAATTCCCAGCTGGAGCTTCTATTGTTCTGTGTGGTTGTCCTGTCACCTGCAAATTTGCATTGCCAATGTATTTGTAGAGCTCTTTATTTTTTCAGAGAGCTTTCATTATTACATTTTAATTTTCATGGCAATACCCTAAGATAACACTGAGTAAGATTGCTCCCTGGCAGAAAGAAGGAAATAGAAGTCCAATGATGTTAACACATTATTGATTGGGTGAGGAGGGGGTGGATTTTTGCAGAAACTAATGCCTATGGCTGATGATTTGTTATATAAATGCACATTGAAACACTCCAGTCAATAGCATTCAGGTAACAAAAAATGTACTAATATGTCTCTGGTGATTACATTGTTACGAATTTGGTCAAGAAGAGGCAAAGCTAGATTTATGTTCTTTTTTCAGTGTTTTCTCCTCTATTCCACATATCCAGCTTATAATCTGTCTACCCTAATGCCCAGGGCATGGTGACCAGTCATGATGAAAGAATAGTTTTTAGACTAAAACATTTGTTAGGAGCTTTACAACAGCCTTGGTCTTGAAGTTAAGATGCAAACACATGCATCTTTAAGTAGAATTTCAGTTATGGTATAAAACTTGCTTTTTGCAGCCAGTGGAGGAAACAGCAGAAATGGGTTCGCCGGCCCTGATGGTGCCTTTCTCTTTGGAGGGGGATTTGAACTCATTCATTCCCTCACGGACCTGAGGGTCACACAGGACAGGAATAAGGGCAGGGTGCTCATCAGGGGCTGAAGCGCTTCCACGGTGCCCACTCGGATCTTTACTGCCAAGGAGGTGGACAGGTTAGGGGCCCTGGGCAGCCCTGTGGAGCCACCAAGCCAGCTCAGAGCCCCGCATGCAGATTCAAGAGGGAACGTTCTCGATAGCCATGAATGGGCTTTTCTGCTGTGCTAAAATTAGAGCTGAAAGATAAACACAGGTATATCACTGGAGTGGAATAATGATGTTCTGCCATATGCGGAAAGGCCAGGCTGGGTTCGTGGGCCTATCGTCCTTGCAGTTCCTCAAGACTGTGTTATGAGCTGTGCAGAGATGGGGGGCGGGGGCGTGCATTCTGGTTGACCAGCGAGATAGTCTCAGTACAGTGTCTTATCCTCCTGTAATTATTATGTGGTATGTTTCCTTTTAGTCTTAGAACTGTTCTGTTTGGGTGATAATTATACAGCCCCCTGAAGCATGAAGCTCAGCACTAAGTAGGAGCCCAGGGAAGGGTAGCTCCTTTCCTTGACAAGCCAGTAATGTATGCAGGGAAGTGACCACACAGCGTGTATTTTGTGCTTTTTGTTTTATTTCTAATTAATCTGTATTGGAGTATAGTTGCCTTACAGCGCTGTGTTAGCTTCTGCTGTACAGCAGAGTGAATCAGCTACATATATACATATATCCCTTCTTTTTTGAATTTCCTTCCAATTTAAGTCCCCACCGAGCACTTGAGTATTTCCTTATGCTGTATGGTAGGTTCTCATGCGTGGTCTATTTTGTGTGTGTGTGCACTCAGTTGTGTCTGACTCTTAGCAACCCCATGGGCTGTAGCCTGCTAGACTCCCCTGTCCATGGAATTCTCCAGGCAAGAATACTGGAGTGGGTTGCCATTTCCTACTCCAGGGATCTTCCCAACCCAGAGATTGAACCCATGTCTCTTGTGTCTCTTGCATTGGCAGGTGGATTCTTTACCACTGGCACCACCTGGGAATAGTATCAATAGAATGTGTATGTCAATCCCAGTCTCCCAATTCATCCTACACACCCTCCCCACCTCCTACCCCCAGTTTATTTTGTGCTTTTAATGAACCTGTTCTTGACACTGCTGCTGCTGCTGCTAAGTCACTTCAGTCGTGTCCAACTCTGTGCGACCCCATAGATGGCAGCCCACCAAGCTCCCCGTCCCTGGGATTCTCCAGGCAAGAACACTGGAGTGGGTTGCCATTTCCTTCTCCAATACATGAAAGTGAAAAGTGAAAGGTTCGTCGCTCAGTCATGTCTGACGCTTCATGACCCCATGGACTGCAGCCTACCAGGCTCCTCAGTCCATGGGATTTTCCAGGCAAGAGTACTGGAGTGGGGTGCCATCGCCTTCTCCGCTTCTTGACACTAGAAGTTGAAATAAGGGCTTTTCCCTTGATTGACCTCTTCTTAAAAGTGGAAAAGCTTATTTGAATTCTTTTTGGCACAGTAATAGGCTTGACCTCTGCTGGCTTTGGATTCAGTTGAGCACATAGAAAAAGGTATCTCTGGTTCTTCATAGAGGAATCAGTTATATCCTTGTAATAATATCATCCAGTGTATTGATAATTTAGTAAACTGTTTCTCATACATGCTGTATCTCACAGCAGCCCTCTTCAGTGGAATTAGAGTTATAGAGAGAATCCCACAACTTATTAATAATACTGCAAAAACCAGAACTGAGACTTTCCCCACCTTTTGATCCTACATCCTCGTCTTAATCCCACCTTTTGTAGAGGCTCCCAATGGCTATATTTGGCCATGTTGGCTTAAGATGTTTCTCTTAATGCCCAGGAAAACTGAAGACCCAGTGAAGTGGGTGAAGTTGGAACATGCTGGCCTAGGTGACAGCACAGAATGGATTACTCTGGAACGTGCATTGTTGCTAGTTTACTCATGAAGTGGGTGAAGTTGGAACATGCTGGCCTAGGTGACAGCACAGAATGGGTTACTCTGGAACGTGCATTGTTGCTAGTTTACTCATCTCGTGTGGCCAAGGGGCACCGTCATTAAACAAGCCTTCTATTTGTTTAGAGCTTTTATGGTTTGCAAGGTCATTTTCTTGCCCTGTTCGCAGCATCCGTGTGATGCATCAGGAGTGTAAAGCGCAGGTGAGAGGTCTTATGATCATCATTTTTCCCTAACAGAGGAGGAAGGAGGCTCAGCAAGATCAAGTGGATTGCTCAAGGAGACAGCAAGTAAAAGGCAGTGCTTGGCTCAGAGCTCAAGTATTTCTGACAGTTGACCCCCTCCTGGCCTCGCATTCCTGATTTCATGGAGATTTTCGAGCATGTGGTTAAACTCGGGAGAGTTTGACTGCAGGGCCGCAGGGCTCCAAATGAGCACCTCGTGAGAGGCTGAGGTGGAGTCCTCTACGAAGAAGGACAAGCTTGGTTTCTTGATGCCACACTGGTGAGAAGTGAACTAAAGCAGCTCCTTTTCAAATGAAGCCAAGTGGACAGAAGGTAAGCAGAGACGGGCAAAGGGCTTAGGAAGGAGAGGGTTTTTAAGGTTTGTAGACCCTGCCTGTCATGAGGGAGAAACAGGAAAATGCTAGAGGCCCACAAAGGTTTGGAGAAGATTTTTTTCAAAGGCCCAGAAAAGGGTCAAGATAGGCCAGTGGCTCCTTCCACAGGGAAATTGTGTTTGGTTTCTCATTTGGGTTAGGGAGGACTCAAGGGGCAAGGAATTTTAGACAAATATTGTGCAAATCTATAAAGATCAGAGCTAGAGAAGAAACTGAGGACCAGAATACTCACTTGCTCTGAGTTAGAATCATGCCTTTCACCCTCGCCATGGACTTTGAAAGACCTCAGTAAGAGAGTCAAGGCCGCACCAGAGAAAGCACCCAGCTCATGTTGGGAGCAAACTCATCGTGACTCCTTCTTTTGCTTTCTTTTCATCTTATTTCTCTACTGTTCTAGTTTTCCGTTCTATTTTCTGTCTCCTTTGTGTGATGGAGGGCACAGCCTGGTACAGATTTCCTCATACCAGTTATAGAGGCTTTGTCTCCAGGCAAGCTGGGAATTACTGATGGAGTGAAGGGAGAAGAGCTGATCGAATGAGAGGAGGGAATTGTCATGCCTTTTGTTCAGTTCCTAACTCTGGAAGGAGCTGACTTAGAATCACTGGATGTTAGAACTCAAAAAAGGAACCCTGGAAACTGGGTAGTTCAACTTTTCACCAAATGCAGGTACATTCAACTTTTCTGCAACTACATAAATTGATGGCAATTCAAAAATTCTGAGAACACTTTTCACTTCCCTGGTGGCTCAGAGGTTAAAGCATCAGCCTGGAATGCGGGAGACATGGGTTCGATCCCTGGGTCAGGAAGATCCCCTGGAGAAGGAAATGGCAACCCACTCTAGTACTCTTGCCTGGAAAATCCCATGGAGGGAGGAGCCTGGTAGGCTACAGTCCATGGGGTCGCAAAAGAGTCAGACATAACTGAGCGACTTCACTTTCACTTTTCAGAGAGTCAGAATTTCTAGGCATACCTCATTTTATTACACTTTATTGTACTTTGCTGATATTGCAGTTTTTATAGATTGAAGGTTTGTGACAATCCTGCATAGTCAAATGATGGTTAGCATTCTTAGCAATAAAGTATTTTTTAATTAGGGTGTATACTTTTTTTTTTTTAGTCATAAGGATATTGCACACATAAGGATATAGGCTACCGTATAATGTGAATGTAACTTTTGTGTGCATTGAGAAACCAAAAGAAAAATTGATATTTTATTGCGATGTTCACTTTATGGCTGTGGTCTGGAACTGAACCCGTGATAGCTCCAATGTATGCCTGCACTGTCTCAGGAGACGGCCCTTCCGTCTCATTTTTTAACCTATTGATGTTGACATAGCATCTGCCACGTGCCAGACACTGACTGATGTGGGTCCTTACTTAGTCATGGGGCTAACACAACTATTTTATAAATGAAGAAATTGAGAAACAGAGAGGTTAAGTAACTTACCTAAGGCCATACAACAAATAAGTAACAGAGGTAGATAGGACTGGAACCCAGACAGTCTGACTCCATAGTCTGTGCACTTAACCACCAACTTTGCTACCTCTCTGAAAAGTAGTTACTTATCAGAGTAATCGCTGTTTGTTTTGAGTAATTACTGTTTGTTTCTTATTTTGCATCAAATTGGTCCCTTGCATTTTCTGTTCCAGGGTCTTTCATATGATTTGTGTGCTCTTGGTCCTTCCTCTGGTTGCATGCAGTTGGATTGGTGAAAAGCACCTGAGATTTAAGATCAGACTTACTTAAGCTGAAATCTCAGCCTCCTTACTTACTAGCTATATAAACTTGAGCAGATATTTTATCAATTTTTCTCAGCAAAGAGCCCTTCATTTGTGAAATTAGACTAAATAAGCTTCCTGGGTCATTGTAAAGATGAGCAAGGGTAGGACTCACAGTGTGAGCTCCATAAAAGATATGTTACTTTGTTGTAACTGTCTAACTATAACTGTATTCATTCATTTAAAACTGATCTGTAGAGTCAAACAATCTCAATCAAAACCTTAGCTGGCTCATTTGAGGAAACTGATAGGCCAATCTAAATTTATATGAAAATGCTAAGCAATAGTGAAAAAGAAGGACAAAGTTGGAGGACTCCATTTGATTTCAAGATTTACTATAAAGCTATAGTATCAAAGATAGTGTAATTCTGACACAGGAAAAACATATAGATCAATGAAGCAGAATAGAGTCTAGAAATAGGCTCACATATCTACAAATTTTTTTTTTTTTTTTTTTACAAAGAGGTAAAGTCAAGTCAAAAAGGGCTGTTTAACAGATGGTGTTAGAAAAAATGGGTGTGTGTGTGTGTGTGTGTGTGTGTGCTTAGCCGCTCAGTCATGTCTGACTCTTTGTGACCCTCTGGACTGTAGTCTGCCAGGCTCCTCTGTCCATGAGATTTCCCAGGCAAGAATAGTGGAATGGGTTGCCATTTCCTTCTCCAGGGGATTGAACTGACCCAGGGATCAAACCGTGTGTCTCCTGTGTCTCCTACCTTGCAGCTGGATCCTTTACGCACTGAGCCATTGGGGTAGCCCAGAAAAAAATGGGTATCTGTCTCTAAATAAAATGAACCTTGACCCTGACTCCACTGTACACATGTTAGATCATAGACTTAATGTGAAGGCTAGACATAAAATTTCAAGAGGACAATGCAGGAGATTAAGAATTGTGGTTAGTCAGAGATGGAGACACAAGAAACATTAACCTTAAAAGGAAAAAAAGGATATATTGGACTTCATCAAAATTGGATATTTTTGTTCCTGAAGAAATATTATTAATAAAGTGAACAGACTATCTTATGACTGGGAAGAACTATTTACAACACATGTAAATACGTGTGTGCGTGCTTAGCTGTTCAATCATGTCTGACTCTTTGCGACCTCTGACTTTTCCAGGTAAGGATACTGCAGAAGGTTGCCATTTCCTTCTCCAGGGGATAGTCCTGACCCAGGGGTCAAACCCACGTATCCTGTGTCTCCTGCATTGGCAGGCAGATTCTTTTCCACTGCGCCACCTAGGAAACCCATATAAATAAGACTTACTTGAAAGGTTGACTAATTGGAAAAGACCCTGATTCTGGGAGGGATTGGGGGCAGGAGGAGAAGGGGATGACAGAGGATGAGATGGCTGAATGGCATCACCGACTCGATGGACGTGAGTGAACTCTGGGAGTTGGTGATGGATAGGGAGGCCTGGCGTGCTGCAATTCATGGGGTTGCAAAGAATCAGACATGACTGAGTGACTGAACTGAACTGAACTGAACTGAAAGTGTAATAAACAACTCCTGCTGCTGCTGCTAAGTTACTTCAGTCTGTGCGACCCCATAGATGGCAGCCCACCAGACTCCTCTGTCCCTGGGATTTTCCAGGCAAGAACACTGGAGTGGGTTGCCATTTCCTTCTCCAATGCGTGAAAGTGAAGTCGCTCAGTCATGTCCAACTCATCACAACCCCATGGACTGCAGCCTATACCAGGCTCCTCCATCCATGGGATTTTCCAGGCTACAAATCAATAATAAGGAGACAAATAACCCAATGAAAAACATGTGCAAAAGACTTAACAGAAGATATACAAAACCCAGTGAAGAGCTTGCATCATTTGTCATAAGGGAAATGCAAGTTAAATGAGATGCTATTCATGAGTGCTAGAATAACAAAAATCAGAAAAGCTGGGAATATCAAACGTTGGGAAGAAAATGGAGCAACTGAGTACAATACTGCTGGGTGTGTTAAATGATATAATCACTTGGAGAACTGTTTGTAAGTTGTTATAAAGTCAAAATACATCTATGGCCCAGCTATTTCATTCTTATCAATAGATCTTTATGCAGGAGAAATGAAAACATATGTCCATAAAAAGACTTATATGAGATTGTTTGTAGCAGCTTTATTCATATTAGCCCCAAACTGGAATCAACTGAAGAGCTTATCAGCAAAGAATGAATAAACTATGTTGTAATCATGGAAAAGGGAATCCAATACTCAGCAATAAGAAAGAGTGAAATACTGATACACACAACAGGGTCTCAAAAACAAAACAGTGAGTGGAGGGAAAAGCCAGGAAAAAAAGAGTGCTTACTAAATTATTGATGTGAAGTTCAGGAACAGATAAAACTAATAATCTGTGATAGGAATTAGAACAGTGTTTGCCTTTATCAGGAGTGGGTGGCAATTGACTGGAAGAAGCTGGGAGGAAATTTTCTAGGGGGACAGAAACGTTCTGTTTCTTGCTTGGGGTAGTGGTTATACAGGTGGACACAGTCATGATGATGTGTTATATACTTAAGAACTGTATAAATTCTACCTAAACATTTAAGAACAATAATGCAATCTGAAATTGAATGTGTCAGTGATTTAAAGAGTAGCAAGTGCTTTTATTTCCATGATTTAAACTTTCTACTTCTATTAATGTCGCCTGAGATTGTATTTACTTTTTTCTTTTTAAGCAGCAACTTCATTATACTCTTGCCATTTATGGAATTTGTGGCTAATGAAAACTGCCAAGTCTCTCTTTCTGTTCAGCATGAATCTCTACCAAGCAGTGCTCCTTTCTGAAATGCCTTTTTTGTTTATCTAAGTGGGTCTACAGGTAGCCCTTGAAGGAGTAAATAGAACTTAGCTAAACAAAGGAGATATTTCAGAAGATGGAGTGTAAATGCAGTAAATCATAACAATAACTTAAAATGAGGTCCTGCTGACTGCTGGGCACTCTCTGGGGCTTTACACACATTTGTCAGTTTAACTCTCAGAACAACTCTGTGGGAGAAAGTGAAAGTGTTAGTCCCTCAGTCATGTCCAACTCTGTGTGCCCCCATGGACTGTAAGCCTGCCAGGTTCCTCTGTCCGTGGAATTCTCCAGGCAAGAATACTGGAGTGGGTAGCCACTCCCTTCTGACCCGGGGATTGAACCTGAGTCTCCTGCATTGCAGGGGGATTCATTACTCTGAACCACCAGGGAAGCCCCTCTCTGGGAGAGATGTTACTGTTATGCCCATTTCATGGGATGAGGTGACCTGAGATACAGTGGGAGTAAACGACTTCTGGTCCAAGGTCACGTGGTCAGTAAGGAATGGAGCTAGAATTCACATCCTGGTAGCTCTGATGCCCCAAACTCTGCTTTTAGCCCCCGGGCTAAGAGCACTCTGCCTGACCCCTGGTTTATGTCTGCTTGATATTTTGATACTTTGACCTGTTCTGTGTCTGGTGAGTCTTCTTGCAATAGCTCAGTCTAGGCTTACTTCCCTAAGGAACATCATACCCTGAGCACTTCATGAATTCCTTACATGACTCTTACAGGAGAACCTGTCTGTGAAGGGGCAGCTGAACACGGTGATCAGCTGAACACAGTGTCCCTTGTGATCTCCAGATCTTATTCCAAGCCCAGCCTTCAAAGTCTTTCTCCACACACCCAAGTTCAAAGAATTCCTTAAATACCATCAATTAGCCCTGAAAGTGCACGCTGCTTTCTACATATCTAACCAAATAGACATCAGTTACATAAAGTCAGATCAGGACACACTGCCAGGTAGCAACTCATGCCTGAAAGGAAGAGTGTCTTGGCAGTTATCATTGGCCAAAAATTCCATAAATGGCAAGAGTGTGATGACGCTGCTTATAAAAAAATGAAAGTGAAATCAAGCTCAAGCCACATTAATAGAAATAGAATGGCAAGGAGTTGGACACAGCTGAGTGACTGAGCACGCACATATATTCAGAATATGGAATAATAGTCCCAAAGCACTCGTCCCATTTAGAATAAATCTTAACATATTCAACTTCAGATGTCATTATTATTGCATTTTAATATTTAGGAAGATTTTACACAGACATCAAGTGTTTAGGTTAATCAATGTGCTAAGTCACTTCAATTGTGTCCGACTCTTTGCGACCCTATGGACTGTAGCCTCCTAGGCTCCTCTGTCCATGGGATTTTCCAGGCAAGAATACTGGAGTGGGTTTCCATGCCTTTCTCCAGGGAATATTCCTGACCCAGGGATCATTAAACTCAGCTTAATGACTAAGTTCACCCATATAACCAACACCACAATCAAGATACAGGATATTCCTATTACCCCCAAAGTTTCCTCATTTCCCTCTCTAAGTCAATTCCCACTCATCCTCACCAAAAACGTATTTTGATCCAGACAGCAGAGGTCTTCTGGACCAGATTGGAATTTTTGTTTACTAACATTTACCAAGCACTTTATATGGTCACAGACCCAGAGGAAGCATCCCTTGGAAAGGGGTGTCATAAGCTTACAGGGGTGGATTTGATCTTACCAGCTGGGAATGCTGCTGTCCACAACTCACAGCCAGTCTTGGAGGACACTCACCTGTGCTAAAATCCTGCTTCTATCTGGCTCATTTTCCTTCTAGACCAGGTCCCAGGGAGTCCTCCTAGATGAAAGCATAAGTTTCTGGTTTTTCGTGCCAAAGAAAGAAGCATTGAATTGCCTAGAAAGTTCCAGGTGGTGAAATACTAGTCTTATTTAGACCTTTTAATGATCTGCTTTCTTAATAGGCTATGTCAGATTGGCCTTAAACTCAGTCAGAAAGAAGACATGAGAATGTGTTGGGCCAGGAGGCACTCACAGGACACAGGGTGATGTGTTTGGGAGAGACGCGTAGGCAGGGCACCCCAGCCCCTGGGCCACAGCCCAGTGCAGGACCGGTTCAGGTCCACCGTCTGTTAGGGACTGAGCTTCACAGCAGGATGTGAGTGGCTGGCGAGTGAGTGAAGCTTCATCTGTATTTACAGCCGCTCCCCCTCACTTGCATTATTGCCTGAATTCCACCTCCTGTCTGATCAGCAGTGGTGTCAGATTCTCATATGGGTGCAAAGCCCACCGTGAACCGTGAGTGCAAGGGGTCATCCAGGTGGCACGCTCCTTATGAGAATCGTCCCTAAACACCCCCCCGCCACCCTGACTTGGGGTCATCCAGGTGGCACACTCCTTATGAGAATCGTCCCTAAACACCCCCCACCACCCTGACTTGGGGTCATCCAGGTGGCACACTCCTTATGAGAATCATCCCTAAAGACCTCCCTCCACCCTGACTTGGGATCATCCAGGTGGCACGCTCCTTATGAGAATCGTCCCTAAAGACCTCCCTCCACCCTGACTTGGGGTCATCCAGGTGGCATGCTCCTTATGAGAATCGTCCCTAAACACCCCCCGCCACCCTGACTTGGGGTCATCCAGGTGGCATGCTCCTTATGAGAGTCGTCCCTAAAGACCTCCCTCCACCCTGACTTGGGATCATCCAGGTGGCATGCTCCTTATGAGAATCGTCCCTAATCACCCCCCGCCACCCTGACTTGTGGAAAAATTTTATTCCATGAAACTGATCCCTGGTGCCGAAAATGTTGGGGACTGCTGGCCTGGTGCGCATGCTTAATAAAGGAGGCAGACCTCAGTTTTCCTTGGAATTCATCATAGGTCAGCTCTGCATATATACTTAGTTTCTTTGCACTGCAAAGTCCTCAACTGAAAATTGGGATTAATGTGGTGTCTCTATCTCAAGATTATAGGTAAAGGGTAAGTGAGATATGAAGTCATTAGAGGTCTGAAAATGTATAAAAGCAGGGTGACATTCGGGAGCTTGGTCTGTCAACGCCATCACTATGGCTCCTTGAAGAAGCTGAGCTAGTGGAAAACCAAAACAATTCAATAGCTGGGCCTGGGGCTGTAAAATAACCTTTTCAGCCCCTGTGTATTTGAAAATTCACCCTTAGTCATTCATCCTTTAAGACTCCTTCCCTTCACAGCCCAAACCCTGAGAAATGTTAGACTCTGAAACTCGATCTAAATCGAGTCAACTGACTTTAATATTAAATATTTACTGTATGCCAAGCACTGTGAAGGTTATAAAAATGAGTAAGAAATAGCTCCTGCCTTCCAGGAATTTACAACTTGGTCAGATCCCTTACATGAGGGGAAGAATCTCAAGGAAATCATGCCCCTCTGTTTTATTCACTAACACTACCAGTCTTCCTACTAGTCCATCTTGACTTGTCTGAGTCTCTGCTTTTTCACACATTAAATGATTCCTGAGTTTCCTTTCTACAATGAAGAACGCCAAGAACACAAAATCCTTTCCTGGACTTCTAAGACAGGACCAAAATAAATTACTCTTATCTATTGAAAGAGACATAAATAAACTTGTGGTTATTGTATTCTCAATTTATGAATGGTTTCTGTTTGAAAAGTTTCCGTACACCTTTATCTTCATCATTCTCGCCCTGAGCTCGCTCTTTTTTTTTTTTAACTAAATGCCACACTTTATTTGCATTTCACCAGCTTGTCCATTAATGTTCTCTCTTGTTCCAGGAGCCAGTCTAGAGTGAGGCATCACACTTAGTTGTTACGTCTTTCCAGTCTCTCCTGGTCTGTGATAACTTCTCCATCATCCCCTGTGTGCTCATGACCTTGGCAGTCTTGAGAAGTACTGGTTCAGCGTCCTGTCCCCCAGTCTGGGTTTATCTGACGTGCTTCTCATGATCAGTCTAGGCTTATATGTTTCTGGAAAGGACACTACAGAGATGAAGTGAGCTTGTCACATCATCTCGAGGTGCAGGACATTCACAGACAGCACGGATGATGTTAACCTTGATTGAGGAGGTGTTTCCCACAGTTTCTTCTGCCATAGAAAACTACTCTTTTCCCCTTCGTATATTCTCTTCTTTGGAAGTGGGCCATTCAGTCTAGCATACTGTAAGAGTTANCTCCTTGAAGAAGCTGAGCTAGTGGAAAACCAAAACAATTCAATAGCTGGGCCTGGGGCTGTAAAATAACCTTTTCAGCCCCTGTGTATTTGAAAATTCACCCTTAGTCATTCATCCTTTAAGACTCCTTCCCTTCACAGCCCAAACCCTGAGAAATGTTAGACTCTGAAACTCGATCTAAATCGAGTCAACTGACTTTAATATTAAATATTTACTGTATGCCAAGCACTGTGAAGGTTATAAAAATGAGTAAGAAATAGCTCCTGCCTTCCAGGAATTTACAACTTGGTCAGATCCCTTACATGAGGGGAAGAATCTCAAGGAAATCATGCCCCTCTGTTTTATTCACTAACACTACCAGTCTTCCTACTAGTCCATCTTGACTTGTCTGAGTCTCTGCTTTTTCACACATTAAATGATTCCTGAGTTTCCTTTCTACAATGAAGAACGCCAAGAACACAAAATCCTTTCCTGGACTTCTAAGACAGGACCAAAATAAATTACTCTTATCTATTGAAAGAGATATAAATAAACTTGTGGTTATTGTATTCTCAATTTATGAATGGTTTCTGTTTGAAAAGTTTCCGTACACCTTTATCTTCATCATTCTCGCCCTGAGCTCGCTCTTTTTTTTTTTAACTAAATGCCACACTTTATTTGCATTTCACCAGCTTGTCCATTAATGTTCTCTCTTGTTCCAGGAGCCAGTCTAGAGTGAGGCATCACACTTAGTTGTTACGTCTTTCCAGTCTCTCCTGGTCTGTGATAACTTCTCCATCATCCCCTGTGTGCTCATGACCTTGGCAGTCTTGAGAAGTACTGGTTCAGCGTCCTGTCCCCCAGTCTGGGTTTATCTGACGTGCTTCTCATGATCAGTCTAGGCTTATATGTTTCTGGAAAGGACACTACAGAGATGAAGTGAGCTTGTCACATCATCTCGAGGTGCAGGACATTCACAGACAGCACGGATGATGTTAACCTTGATTGAGGAGGTGTTTCCCACAGTTTCTTCTGCCATAGAAAACTACTCTTTTCCCCTTCGTATATTCTCTTCTTTGGAAGTGGGCCATTCAGTCTAGCATACTGTAAGAGTTACCTCCTGCAGCAGAGTGTCTACATATATTATTTGGGTGAATTTTTTGTTTGTTTTTTAAAAATTTTTTGGAGTATAGTTGCTTTACAATGCTGTGTTAGTTTCTACTGTGCAGCAAAGTGAATCAGCTCTGTGTATACACATATCACTTCATGGCAAATAGACGGGGAAACAATGGAAACACTGACAGACTTTATTTCCTTGGGCTCCAAAATCACTGCAGATGGTGACTGCAGCCATGAAATTAAAAGACGCTTGCTCCTTGGAAGAAAAGCTATGACAAACCTAGACAGGATATTAAAAAGCAGAGACATTACTTTGCCAACAAAGGTCTAGTCAAAGCTATGGTTTTTCCAGTAGTCATATACAGATGTGAGAGTTGGACCGTAAAGAAGGCTGAGCATCAAGGAACTGGTGCTTTTGAACTGTGGTGTTGGAGAAGACTCTTGAGAGTTCCTTGGACAGCAAGGAGATCAAACCAGTCAATTCTAAAGGAAATCAATCCTGAATATTCATTGGAAGGACTGATGCTGAAGCTACAATACTTTGGCCACCTGATGCAAAGAGCTGACTCATTAGAAAAGACCCTGATGCTGGGAAAGATTGAGGGCAGGAGGAAAAGGGGACGACAGAGAATGAGATAGCTGGATGGCATCACCGATTCGATGGACATGAGTTTGAATAAACTTATATAGCAGGCTCTCATCAGTTATCTATTTTACATAGTTATCAATAAAGTGTATGTATCAGTCCCAGTCTCCCTATTGGGTGAAGGTTTCTTGAACAGAATTATTATTCAGCCTCTACCACAGTACAATTCAACCTTGTACGACGTTTCATCCTTGCTCTGTGCTTTGAGAACATTAGCTAATTAATCCTAATCAGCCATTATAGCAGAATCTCACTAATTCTCATTTCACTGATCTGTACATAGAACAATTTTTCTAAAAACCCATCTGTCTTCACTTCTAAGCCTAGATGTATGTCAACGAAGTCTGTGTCTATGAGTGTGTTTCTAAAGGGCTTATCTACAGAGCCTCAGCATGAATAACTCTCCGCAGATACTTTACTCATTATTTTCTGCTTTCCTGTAAAGCATTATCCTAAGTCATTTCAAAGAATATGTTCATGAAAATAGCCTTGGATTTTAATCTGTTTATTATATTACGAACTCAAAATGGAGCACCTTTTTCTAAGGAGTGCAAAGCCGATTATGCCATTAATTATGTAATATCTTCACTCTCAAAACAACCTGGTCTCTTTATGACTTGGTTTCTAATAGAACACAGTTTGGTTTAGGATGAATCTGTCTTGGATTCTGTCCAGTAGAAGGTATTGTATTTGCTACTTAAGTATATCGCCTTGTATATTATAATTATTTTCCATGTATGTGCACCTGTGTGTTTCCTCAATCATACCCTAAATGTTTTAAAGGTATATTCTGTGATGAATAGCTTTGTCTCCTGTAGTGATTGGCTTCTCGCCTTTGTAGATGGCGTTGTTGATTGTCTACAGAATACCCATTTATTCCTTGCCTTCTACCCAATAGAATCCCAGTTTATTCAGATACTCTCTCCCCCGCCTCAGCCAGGCATCTCAGGAGAAACTGACCAACCCTTAGCTCCAAGAGTGGATCTGATTTGCTTAAGGGCATTCATCTTTCTGCCTTATGATCAGCTTAGTATGTACACATGATGCCAAATAGGCTGTAAGAGGGCTTGCTGGGAGCTTCTGATAAAAATTTCCTCCAATTAAAAAAAAAAAAAGCTACAGGGGGATGTGAGTTGATCCCTCTGCCTATGGATATCTTTGTAACTGTGAAGATCAGAGCTGCGGGAGCCTCCTCCCCGCTCCACTGGGAGCACGAAGCTGGAAGAATCTCAGGCAAAGGCTGGGGTCTGAGCCATGCTGTGCCTTTCAGTTTTGTGAAACAACAAATGTGCTTACTGTTTAAGCCGCTTTGAGATAAGTTTCTCATTGCTGCTGCTGCTGCTGCTAAGTCGCTTCAGTCGTGTCCGACTCTGTGCGACCCCATAGACGGCAGCCCACCAGGCTCCCCCATCCCTGGGATTCTCCAAGCAAGAACACTGGAGTGGGTTGCCATTTCCTTCTCCAATTCATGAAAGTGAAAAGTGAAAGTGAAGTTGCTCAGTCATGTCCGACTCTTATCGACCCCATGGACTGCAGCCCACCAAGCTCCTCCATCCATGGGATTTTCTAGGCAAGTGTACTGGAGTGGGTTGCCATTGCCTTTTCCAAGTTTCTCATTACTTGCAGCTAAAGGCATCCTGAATAATATATAATAATGTATCCTAAATACATCATGTGTTTATGGATAATGCAGAATTATCCATAAATATTTTTTCCTGATTGATTTTAGTGACACAGGTCCTCTTTGGAAAAGAAGATTATGATTGAACAAGAAACACTAGTTCACTTTGGGAAAGTCATTTCAAACTAGTTAGAAAATTTTTGAAGAATATGTAGTATTTGGTCCTAATCAGTTTTTTTTCCTCCATAAACTTATTCATTACATGATAGTTCAAACTTGACATTGTTCATGTTTGATGCTATGAAATAAAATATTTGGGGTGGAGTGGACCAATCTGTTCTGTGCTAGTGTGCCTGGAGCGTGGAGCTGGTGTTTTGAAGTAATCTTGACTCATCACCTCCTCCGAAACCCCTGCAGCTCTCTCCTCCAGAAGCTCTTTGCTCTCAGTCCTTTCCGCCCTTCCACGTGGCATCCTTCCTCTCTCTTCAGGCCATGCTGTTGTGGGCAGGGGTCCACAGAGCTGCCTTCCTGGACGCAGGGTTAGTTTCAGCCTTCCTGTCTTGGGAATAGGACACGCCCTTCACTACTGTTCACCCTTGGGCTTCCCCGATGATTTCTTGGAGATCCTATTTGCTGTTTCGTGGCATTAGCTTTTATTCATCAAGGCTCTGCAAGCTGACACCTATAGGAATTCAGTTCAGTTCAGTCGCTCAGTCGTGTCCTGTTCTTTGCGACCCCAAGGGCTGCAGCACGCCAGGTTCCCCTGTCCATCACCAATACCAAGTTGGAGTTTGCTCAACTCATGTCCATCGAGCTGGTGATGCCATCCAGCCATCTCATCGTCTGCCTTCCCCTTCTCCTCCTGCCTTCAGTCTGTCCCAGCATCAGGATCTTTTCCTGGAATTCAAGCCCAGGACTATTGTGTCTCACCTTTTCCTATCGTTGCTTGGTCACCAGGCACTTCTCCGCTCAACTCATCCTTGGTCTTGCCTGCTGCCTCCGCAGCAGCTCAGTGTGGGGGGTTTACGACGAAAGTGCTCTCCACCTTCACAGACACATCAGTTTGTTTTCCCTCCATCCTCAAGAAAAGAGCCATTAATTTGGTATCTTAAGCCTTAGCCCAGTAAGTAAATTTCTTTTTTCTCTCCAGCCAGCAGCCCAGTATTTCCCAGCTGGTATGATTCAGCTCTAGCCCCTGTATTTTTACACTGTGTTTCTTACTTTATCTTCCTTGGAATATAGTCCCTTAAAATGCTCTGTAGAAAAAAGTTTCCATAGACTAAGTAACTTGAGAAATGTCACAGACCTTCTCAGTGGGACCCCATACATTAGGAAAGAAAGTGTCGGACCCAGTCGTGTCCAACTCTTTGCAACCCCATAGACTATAGCCCACCAGGCTCCTCTGCCCATGAGATTCTCCAGGCAAGAATACTGGAGTGAGTAGCTACTCCCTTCTCCAGGAGGTCTTTCCAACCCAGGAACGAACCAAAGTCTCCTGCATTGCAGGTGGATTCTTGACCATCTGAGCCTCCAGGGAGCCCTGGTCCCATACAGTATAGTTCCCAGTGATCCTGTATAAAGACTAAAAACAACTGCTGGACTTATATGACTGTAACTCCCTCAACCCCTTTTCCCTTGGTACCTCCCCTCCCCAGTGTGTTGAGTAGCCTGTGGATCCACTGAGTAGAACTTAGAATTCCCTGAACCCGTTTGAGCTCTGCCACCTTTAAGTCCCGGCTCTGGGGCTTCCTTACCCAGAATACCCTCCCTCCCGATCTCTGCGGTAGGATGCCCCCCACCCTACCCCCAGAGCCTGGTGCACAGGAGTGTCTGTGTGATAGCTTACTCTCAAATATTTCCGTATAAAAGTTGCAGCAGGAGTTTGGACACAGTTTAACTCCAGTCCACCTGCCCGGGCTAAGTGCATAACATTCAAGATGCCCTAATCAGGAACCAACATTCTAGAGATAGTTACCCAGCGTCCCAGGCATACCTGGTGTCTATCCCTGGGGGCTAATTAGATCCCTGCTCCATGGAGGACCCTGGCTGCCTGTGTTTGGAACAGCCTTCTGAGAAGCAAGGTGCTGGCCTTGGCGTCAGAGCGCCAAGCTGGGGCCTTTCCTGAGCTGTCGGCACTATTCCTGTGGCTGGGTTTGCAGGCCGGCTAAGAAGTGTTAACCAGTCAGCTGAATTTCACCAAAGACTTGCTTCAGTTGTATCATACTAGCTGGTAGGGAGGTGGTGGAGAGGGGCCCTTCAGTTCAGTTCAGTTTAGTTGCTCAGTCATGTCTGACTCTTTGCGACCCCATGGACTGCAGCTTACCAGGCTTCCCTGTCCTTCACCATCTCCTGAAGTTTGCTCAAACTCATGTCCATCGAGTCGGTGATGCCATCTGCTGAGTTACCAGAAAAGTCTCGCAGACAGTTTGGGCAGTCAGCAGAGGAGTCAGTCCCCGCAGGTGACAGCAAGCTCAGACCCACCCCTCACCCCTCTGGTGCTGGTACTGGATGTGATGCTGAGCCGGGCAAGGAGTCATCAGCTGCCCCGAGCTTTGCAGTCGATGGGCTGTTGTTTCCTACCTCTCCTTTGTCCCCCTTAGTAAATGCAGCTGCATCAGGGACCCCTAAGCCTGGACCCTGACGTCTCCTCCCCACCGTGGCCACAAAGAGGGGACCTTTGTGCTGGACAACCACTCACTAGGTCCTGCAGCTGCCCTGCCTTCCACGTCTTCCTGCTCCACCCCCCAACATCCTGAGGGTTCTGGTAGGAGCCTGTACCAGCAGATGGCACGCTGTCACTCCTCCTGGAACCCAGTCCTCCACCCCCAGGCTCTTCTGTTAGTCTTACTTCGCTGTGCCTCAGTCTTTACCGGGAAAATGGGTATAATCATAGGACCCCCTTCGTGGGCCTGTTGCAGGGAAACTAGCTCACACATGCACAGGTCCTGGCCGCCCACCGCCCAGCTCACTGTCCCCGTGCCTGCTCACCCGTCCTTCCCTCACCTCCCTTGCTTCCTTCCTTCCCCCTCTCTCCCCTTTTCTCCCTCACTCCGCTTGCCTTTCCTTCCTTTATTTTCTTCTTCCTTCCTCCTTTCCTCCTTTCTTTCTTTATTCTTAATTATTAAAACTTTTTCTTAACACTTGGACTTGTTACACTAGTGAGGAATGAATGAGCTGTATTCCTCCATGGAAGTTTGGATCAGACTTCTATTAAACATCTGTCTATGAAACAAGATAGATGTCACCAAGACCTTGTACGAACGTTTGGTTTTTTGCTCAGAAGAGTCCTTTTGGTCGGCCCTTACTTACTTGGTCTTGGTTTGCATGGAGTTCTAATAAGCTTGATTTACTTTCCAACTTCATAGAAGATTAGAAAAGGCCCATTAGAAGGAATCTGTGGCTGGTGTCCTCAAAGCAGCAAGAAAGGACTACTGAAAATGAAGGAAGAGGCATATAAATATAAAATCAGACAAAAGAACTTTTAAATTCTGGAATGTTTGCGGGTAGAAACAAACCCAGAAGAGCCCCATACCTCAGTAGTTCTTGAATAGTGTCATTGTTTTAAAAGCCCACTGGAATGGTTGATGCTTGTAATGATGGTCCTGAATGATGAGATGATTCAATGATTTTTAGCACGCTTTGTTTAAAGAGGCCAAAAAGTACGTGACAAGCTTTAGAGCTTCCAGCAAAGGGGTAAATGAAAGTGATAAATCATCATTTGTTAAGGCGATTTGTATAACATACCCAGGGCCCCGATCATGCTGGATAAATGAGGCATCACTTGACATAGTTATGGCTGTTAATGTTTATTAAAATATCTCCTAATTCATGAGACACAAGCTCAGTTACTCTATTAGAGAAACAACCCCAAATCTGACTCCTTCCAGATCTGCAGGAGTTTCATAGACACACGTGAGAACACACAGAGCGTGCAGGATAATAGATCTGAGGAAGAGTCTGAAGCCTGTAACTAAAGCAGCCCTTTCCTAATTTCTATTTTTAACTTCTCCTTTCTGTCTTGCCCTAGAAGGCCTTATCCACTGTTATGTTTTGCTAAGTTGGGACCAGATGTATTTTAGAGGTACCAGGGAAAAGGCCTGTGGAATATTTTGCTTTGGCTGCAAAGACTTTCCTCGTCACCAAGTTTTGCCTTGGCCTTTTGGGAGCAGCTTGTCTCAAGGGTAGAGGGCCCAGAGTGGGAGTTTTGCCCCAGCAGTGACTCAGACCTGACCCAGTCTGGGTTAAATACTCGGGTTAAATAGGTAAGGGATTTGAAGGTCTGTGACAGATGATATGGAAAGAGACCGAGCTTGAAATTGCTGAATGTGCTCCCCATTAAGAAAGAGGGTGGTAATTACTTTCTGACATTATTGCCATGGCCATTACCTTGTATGGAGCTCTTACTACGTGCCAGGCACCACGCACAAATCCACGCTTCAACTCAGCTGCTCTCAACCCCATAGGGTCGACACTTTGTAGAATGAGGAGACTGAGACTCAGGGAGGCTTAGTGTCTTAGCCAAAGTCACACAGGAAGAACCAAAGTTGAGCTCCAGATCTGTCTGCCTCTGGACAGATGGCAGGGCTGTGCTTTTAACCACGAGGTGAGCACCTGGGGACACCCCCACCCCCAGCACCAGCCCGACCTTGGTCTTGGTGTACAGAGAGGGGCCAGGAGAGGGCTCCTGGGAGGACTCACGTTCTGCTCTAAGAGAGAAATGCCAGGGATGAAGACACGCAGCCATTCAGATGGGGCCTCAGGCTCACTGCCTGGTCTGAACCCTCCTTGTGGAGTGGGCCCTCTGTCCTAGGGCCAAAGCAACGCACAGGAACCACCAGGAGTGTCCCTCCCACCGCCTGGGGGACACTGTCTGTGCCCCTGCTCCCACGGCCAATGTGCCCCGACTCAGGGGCTTGTTCAGGGTCACCTCTAACAGGGCAGCTTCACTGCTGATCTCCTTAGGTTTTCAGTTCAGACCTCGCCTTGTTTTCGTGGGGGCTGTCTCCCGGGAGGTAGAGAGGAAGAGAACCAGCCCCGCAAGCTTCCTTCTGGAGGCTGGGCCATCAGGGCAGAGTGCCTGCTTTCTGGGGGTCCAGCCCTCTGCCTCTTTTTCTAGTTGACTCGACTGCCACCCTGCTTCCCTGGGGAACATGGCAGCTTCTGTCCATAGGCTCAGCCTGAACCCAGTTCCTCCGGATCCTCTTGTCCATTCGTGAGTGACGGTCAGAGGGAAAGGTCGGGGAAAGGGCCATGACCTGAAACGGCAGGAGGGGTTCGCCAGACCACTGCTCCGTCCTGGTGGTGTGCAAGGGGTCCTGAAACCCAGGGCTCTCTGGGCTGCAGTGAGAAATGAGGGCTTGTGCTTCTCACGGGGGAAGGGAGGAACAGGTATCCTGGTAACAGCAGGGCACTCGCAGAGGACTGGCCTCTGCCTGGTGCCACACGGACGCGGGAGCGCCACCTCTCCCTGCCTGTGTAGCCGTGGACATTTTCTTAATTTCTGAGGGAGATTAAATAGATAGAGGCCAAGGAATCCTTGTTAAGAACAGTGGAAAATATTATAGGGTGGATAATAGTTTACATACACATACTGGCTTCCCTAATGGCTCAGTGGTAAAGAATCTGCCTGCAATGCAGGAGACGTGAGTAGATTCAGGGTTCGATTCCCTGGGTCAGGAAGATTGCCTGGAGAAGGAAATGGCTACCTACTCTGGCATTCCTGCCTGAAAAATCTACGGTCCACAGGGTTGCAAAGAGCCAGACATGACTGAGTGACTAAGTCTGTGTGTGTGTGTGTGTGTGTGTGTGTGTGTGTGTGTATACATGCACCAGATTTTTGAAAGTCTTGAGTGTCAGGCAGAGGGGTTGGAATTTTATGTATTAGGGATCCAGTCAAGTTTCCTGAGCAGGGATGTCGGTGAGATGAGCTCCGCCGTATCAGTTCCCATTCAAGTCCGTGCCTGCTCCTGGAGAAAGCATGCAGCCGTCTCGGAAATGCTGCCCCGTTGGTGGCCTGGTGTGAGTCACTACGATAGACGTTAGTGCTGTCCTCCAAGTGGTTCTAGCTCCATTTTCTGGGACCGTAGCAGGCGTACATTTTCCTGCTTCAAAGTTGGGTGTGGCTGAGTGACTTGCTGAGACCCGTGCTGGGGTTGGTGAGCTTTCTCTTGAAGGACCAGACAGTGAATACGTGTGTCCAGCCCTGGGTCCTGCAGCCGTTGCCGCACCTGCTCAGCTCTGCTGTCCTGCTGTGGAAGCAGAGGGTGTGCATGGGAGCAGGTGCCGCCATGTTCCAGTGAAACTTGAGATACAAGGACAGGCAGCTGGCCCGAGGGCTGTAGTTCGCAACCCCTGAACCAGTCCATTGTGAGTGAGAAAAGCTCTGATTGGGCGTGTGATGACCACGGAAGCACATGTGGAAGTGAAGCCTCTTCCAGTCCGGGACCCTAAGTGAGCACATGGCATGAATGAGACATACACTTGGCAGTGTGAAGCCATGGAGACTGGCGGTGTTTCTTCCTGTAGCATAACCAGTGTCTGTGATGAATGATGAGTGATCCAGCATCGTCCCTGCATACACAGTGTCACCGTCATCCATCAACATCTCCTCCTCCCAGTCCTCACTGTCACAGCTGGTGTCTGCAAGCCCTACCTGGGGGACTTCACCACCTTGGTTTCAGTAATTCCTTCTCGTGCGCCACCTTTCACAGAATCAAGAAAGGGACATTCAGAGAGGTGAAATAACTTGCCTGCTGTCTCACAAATGGTTAAGTATGGGAACTGGGGTTTGAGCCTAGCTCTTCTAAACTCTAAATTCTTAACTTCTGTGTATCCAGCCTCGAGTTCAGGTCTTCGGATTATGATTTATTTTTTTCTTTTATCCCTTCACCTCTTTGATCACTGCTCTTGGCAATGTATCCTGTTTTGACAGGACCTGCAGTGGCTCTGGCGGAAAGGGAAGACCTTTGCTTCCAGAAAAGTGCTGATCTGAGCAGTGGAGGAGGTAGATGGAAGTAACCAGAGGGATGGATCAGGTTGGCAGCTCAGACGCTCCCAGGAGGAGGACCGCTTTGGGGACTGGCAGCTCTGAGCAGTGGCTCTCAGTCCTGTATTTCCTGTATTTCTGTCAGTCATCTCCCAGGCACGCTGTCCTCTTTCCTCGCTCATCCATGTTCTTATCTTTCTTTGAAGCAATTAAAAAAAATTATATTCCGAAACAGTCTTGAGAAATTGTGTTACTCCCCTTCCTGGCCTGACAAAGCTATCAAGCTCTGACTGCCGTCTTTGATGGCTTGGCAGATAATTTCCCAATCTGGTGTTACAAAGGCCTAGCTCTATTTGATTAAGTAATAAGAAGCCACGTAATGAGTTCTTACAACTTCTGAAGAGCTACCACTGAAGACGCTATCCATTCTGTTATTCAATATTTCTTATTTAAAGTCTCACTTAATTAAATTTCTCTATTTAGGGTCATGGAAAATTTTCTCTCGTTAAAATGATCCCTTGTCCTAATCACCAGTGAGAATTACGTAAGCGATTATGTTTCCCTTTTTACCTTGGCTGTTGGGAAGCAGGATTTATTTGATACTTGGAGATAATACCCGTTTGGACTCAGGATCAGAGTAGATTATCTACCCATTCCCCCCGCCTTCTTCACCTCTGGGTTCAGATTGCTGTTTCTGACTTTAAGTTTTAAATCGTGTAACATGCTGTTGTAGGTTACTGAAAATCCTTCTCGGAAGTAGATGAGATTTAAGTTATAATGAAGTCTTCACGTGCCCATATTGTGGCAAGACAGAGACTGAAACAGAGCCACTGGTGGACTCATCCTAGGAGGAGGTTCTTGTTGTGTATCATCTAAGACTGTGCTCAATCAGAACTTGAGATTGGGCAGGTTCCCTTCCTTTTCTACAGTGATAGCTCCTGGGCAAAGGGCCTTTGCTGGGGTAGCGCTGCCAGGAACAGCTCTCCTCCCCCCTTGCAGTTTAGTTTTAGTATCCCTCTAGCGCCCACTGTTGGCAGAAACTGACAGGGCGCCAGTTCTCAAAGAAGCCTTGTGAATCGCATTTTGCTGATTCTCACGCCAGCACCACTGAGCAGAGAACTGACAGGTGGTTCAGAGCTGAGAGATAAGCGCTTCACAACAGGTGCACCCTCTCTGCCCCCACTTCTTTATTTATGAAGTGATAAGATGGAGCCCACGATGCGCAGGGTGGCGAATGGCACTCTTGACCCTCTCCTGGGCTTCAGTCACAGCAGAAGATGTAGCCAGTCAAGTCCCCTCCTCCCCTGTCTGCGCTCAGGGGTGAGTAAGCATTCTGAGGCCTCATATGCCTCCCCCACTCCCAGTTCTTGCCTAGTGCCAAGAACAGTGCTTACAGGGGACACTCATTGTATGCTTGAGATATTTAATTATTGGATCTTTGATATATGCAAGTCACCAAGTATTCAATAACTACAGACTGTATCCAGCGCAGGGCCAGGGAAGCAGACCATCAGGAGGCATGGCCTGGCTGTGAATGAGCTTATAGTCTTGTTATAAAGTGAGATAAACCCAGTAAGCACAGAGCAGGTTTTTACCTTTATGATGACAAGAATCCTGGAGTGGGTTGCCATTTCCTTCTCCAGGGGATCTTCCCGACCCAGGAATTGAACCTAGGTCTTCTGCATGGCAGGTGGATTCTTTACTGTCTCTGAGCTACCAGGGAAGCCCCGATGAAAAGTCTCAAGTTTTAGTAGATTCAGGGGGAGTTTGAGTCCAGGGAAGGGACAGAGATCCTCATTGCTTGGAGTAGGAGGTTTTCAAGAGGATCTGGTTTCTTACCCATCTCTCGTGGAGTCACCTGGAGACACAATTACTCCAGAGACGTGTGTTGGGAGAAGCTACTGAAGCCGCCTCTGGCATCAGGCATCGCTGGTACTGTGCTTTTCCTCAGCATCACCATCCCACAGTGAGCACAATAATGTGCAACTTCCTACATTAGAAAAATGAATGTTTGAGACACCAGGAGAACGTTCAGCACAGAAAATCTGCCTCAGAGGAATTCCCTTGGGAGCAGCCCTGGCTGCATCCCCACAAAGCGCCACCAAATGAGTGAGCAGAGAGGACTTTTGGCTGGAAGGCATCTCGGAGCTCCTTATCCGGGCCGGGCCCAGAGTGTTGCCTTGTGGATGTCACCCAGGGAGAGCTGACAGCTGGGGCAGTGTTCCCTGACCTCAAGGGAAGGCTTCAGGGACTCATTTAATGAAGCAGCACTTGGTCTTCAAGGTCTGCAGAGAAGGATAAAGTGGCCCAGAGGAGAAGGCAGCATTCCTTCAGAGGCCCCTGTCCACGTCAGCACGACGTGGAGACGGGCACTGGATGAAACGACTGAGGAGGCCTCTCTGATGCTGGATTCCTTCAAGATGATCACACTGTTGACCCCACTTTGCCTGACTTCTTGTGCAGGAATGGGGCTGTGTTCTTCACACAGAGCCCTCAGGCACACTCTCCTCTTTTTTTCATTTAAATTTTTACATATTGAAATATGTTGCATAGGGTAAAGCTTATGAATCTTAAATGTACAGCTTGATGGATCTTTTTTCCGTGTGTCTACACTATGCAAGCAGATAAGACTATAGGCTATTTCTAGCTCCCTAAAATTCTTCATGCCCTCACTCCCAGGCAGTTCTCTCCACTAAATATTAGCTGTGTCTGGCTTTGACTCTTCTATAAATGGAATCATGGAAAATACATTCAGTTTTGTCTTTTTCTTTTGCTAAGTAATGTACAATTCTAATTTTTTTTTTTACTATTTGGAAAAGTTGAAGCAGTTCAGAGAAGTGGCATGGCTTGAACCAGGTTTGACACCTGCAGCCCTGTACTTTTTTACCATTGCACAGCTTTTTACCCTGCAACCATGCGTCCATCTGTCCTTCCACGCATCCCTGCAAACTCTTGTTGAAAGATGACTCTGTGTCAGGGATGGTGCCAGGTGCTGGACATGGAGATATGAGTAAAATCACCCTGCCTTCAAAATCTCCCAGTGTAATGAGAGTGAAATATTTCGGAGGATTTTTAAGGTGTAGAGGGTGTAGACAAGGAGCTGTGACTTTATGCGGATGCCTGGAGGAGAATGGAGAGGCAGAGGACGACGAGGAAGAGGCAGTGACTAGGGCTGGAGGACTCAGGAAGGAGGAAATGGCATTAGAACAGAATTTCACCTTTCTTGTTTTCTTATCAACAGGGCTGCAGAATTTAAGAAGACAGGTAGGGTTGGGGTCATCATCTGTGTATCGCTTATAGGATCTTGCATTCATGGAGCTAACAGGCATTCGTGACCCAAAAATCTCCAAACATTACAACATGTCTTCTCTAAGAGCGTGCGTAGCACACCTAGAACTTTCTAACTAGGCAGAAAGCAGAAAGCAATGGGTTACTTCCCTGATGTGATTAGACACCGAAAGATCAATGGTAAACAGCAGTGACAGTTTCAGCAGAGTTCCTGGGGTGGAGCTTTCTAGCTCGAGTAAACATAAGGCCCTATATGAATTTCTGGAAATTATGTACCTCAGCCTGCTTCTCTAGATAGTTAGGGACTTTTTCAAGCTCTCTCCCTTCTGTCAGAACATAAAAATACACATTGGGAGACGTCATCGGGTGATGTATAACCCCTTTATAATACCCGGTATAACCCCCTCCTCCTGAGCATGATGGAACCTATGACTTGGCTTCTAACCAACAGAATATAGCAAAGGTGATGGGAGTGGGGTGGGGTCATTCTCTTAATTAGGCTACATTATGTGGGAAAGATGATAGAATGTCACTCTCATAATTATGTTACATAAGACTCTGCCTTAGCAGACTAGAGAGAGAGCCTCCTGTTGGCCTTGAAAAAGGGTACAGCCAGATTGTGAGAAGGTCTGTGCAGAGGGCCATGTGGCAGGTGACTGTAGGTGGCCTCAAGGACCTGAGTGGCCTCCAACCAACTGCTGGTAAGAAGCTGGGGCTCCAGGAAATGAATTCTACTAACAACATGAATGAGCTTGGATTCCTCCCTGGTCAAGCCTCCAGATGAGAATGCAGCCCATTCAACACCTTGAGGCCTGAGCAGAGTAGACGCCTGACCCACAGAAACTGTGAGATGATAAACATGTGTAACTTTAAGCTGATAACTTTGTGGTAACTTGTTACATGGTAATATAACTAATACACGTGCTTATCTGCAAGTATTTGTTGTATCAAAATAACCCCTCAGTGACACATGGCTCTGCAGATACTCTGAGTCCTGCCTGCCCTAAAGAGGACGTTCAGTTCAGCTCAGTTGCTCAGGCGCGTCCAGCTCCTCGTGACCCAGTGGACTGCAGCACGCCAGGCCTCCCTGTGCGTCACCACCTCGTGGAGTTGACTCAAACTCCTGTCCACTGAGTCGGTGTGTGTAGAAGTGGCCAGTGAATTCCTTTAAGGATTGCTGTTTGTAACAGCGTTTTACTTTCACACTCTTGTGGGCTTTGACTTCTCTAAGAAGGAAATAAGGGCATCGTATAGGACATCAGTTTAGTTGTTCTGAGAGAGACCTCATATCAACCAGCCCCTTTTCTAACATTTGTAGGGTCTAGGGCAAGAATGCAAATGGATGACATACCATATGTCTAAAGAGTGAAAAGTTATAATCACTGTTATATGTAATATGTTCCGCTATGGTGACAAATATGTATCGTAATAACAATATATGTGTCAAGGTCTTTATATCACTGAAGAATGGCAAAACGTTAAAGATAATGAAATATATTATTTTGCATTCTTGGCTATTCAGCTGATGGAAAATATTTGAACAGAGTAACAAAATGTTTAATTCATATATTATTGTATTTTCCATAAAATATATTTTCTTGCTTCCATTTCAAGAAAAGGTCACTAATTATTTTGTTTAGTATGGTGGATGTTCAATTGACAGTAAGACTCTAAAGGATTAAAAAAATAGATTTTCTGCCAAATTTGAATGTTTTATTTTTATCAAAATATAAATTTAAAGTAGTGAATAATTTAAAATTTAAGTGAAAGTTTTCAAATAGTTTGAAAACTAAAAAGCAAACATACCAGTTATAAATTATAAAAAAAAAATTAGCTTTTAAATGTAGCTGAATTTTCAGTTTCTTAAACATTTAGTTTAAGGTCTTATTAAATATTCTTTTAAAAAGAAAACCTCTTGTGATTGTACCTTTTAAAGTTCGCCTAGGGACCAACGTAAAGAATCAGGGTCACATTTCATGTATATTATTTCTAGTCTCAGATTATTATTGCAAACTATCACTCCTCTTGTTGCATACCGATCCAGTGGTACTGATGAAATCAAGAACTAGAAGATGAAGAGAAGCAAAAAAAATAATAATAATAACCCACAGATATTCTGGCCTTCTGGGAAACAATACCTCTTCATTATGCAGAAATCTGTTGCACTGATGCTCTGTGAAGAAAGATTTGATGAGTTAATCCCCCCATGCTGGCACAGATCAAATTCTCCATCCTCTGCGGCTGCATCTGTCCCCAATCCTGGCAGTGGCAAAGTCCCCAATCTTTCACAGCTTTTGGACACAGTGGCCTTTTGTTTCGAGGACTAAGGCAAGAGATGTGGAGAAATGTTTCTCTGGGGCCTGAATGATGTTCATCATGCAAGCGGATGCTTCGGGTGCTGATCACGCTGTGACAGCACTGGGTCCCAAGTGATTGGAGCACCCACGTGTTCTTTAATAAGTGTGTGTGTGTGTGTGTGTGTGTGTGTGTGTGAGAGAGAGAGAGAGAGAGAGAGAGAGCGACCCATTGCTTTCAGAAGTGTGGGTCCCCATACACGCATCCTTCTTGTTTGAGTCCAAGGGGGTGTTTGCTGCCCCAAATATTAGTTTTTTAATCAGTATAACACTTGCCTTCCTTCTCACAATAGTTTGCAAGCGTAATAGTTTTGAGCTCCAGACTTTGGCCATTTGATGTGAAGAGCTGACTCCCTGGAAACACCTGATGCTAGGAAAGACTGAAGGCAAAAGGAGAGGGGGTGGCAAAGGATGAGATGGTTAGATAGCATCACCGACTCGATGAACATGAATTTGGGCAAACTCCAGGAGATAGTGAAGGACAGGGGAGCCTGGCATGCCATGGTCCATGGGGTCGCAGTGAGTTGGACACAACTTAGCAAGTGAACGACAACAAATAATAGTCCTTGACGTGATGGCAGCTCAACAGCTTCACAGTCTCCAGGACCCAGGCTCCTTCTCTCAGGCTGTCCCCTTTTCCCTAGGTTGTTGCCCTCATCAGCATGGCTCAGGATGGTTCCCACTGTATTTCTAATTCAGCCAGAAGGAAGGAGAAGACGAGAAGCAGGGCTTGTCCCTCTTTTTAAGAGTCTGACCCTGAAGATGCACACGCCAATTCTGCACACATCCCGCTGTCGACAGACGACTGAGAAATGTGATCTTCTATTGGGTGATCTCATGCCCAGCTGAAAATTAGTCTTCTGTGAGCGAAGGGGAGAACACAGTTTGGGTGACAGCCAGTAATCTCTGTCACAAGTATGTATTTTTTTATGTAAGTTTGGAAGGATGATCATTTAGAATCACGGATACAAGTTTGCCCAAGTTCAGTTGTATTTTACAAAACAACAGACTTCTAGGAAAGAGCTTTGGATGGTTTTAAGGACATTGCAGGCTGGGGGCTGCCTGAAATGTTGAGTGGGTGGAAAACTGAACTAGGTTCAGATCCACAACCAGCCACAAACAACTAAAGTGACCTTGAGCCAGTTACATCTGTTGGCCCCAGTTTGCTTTTCAGTAAAATGAGGGCTTTGTATTAGACTACTGGTTTACGAACTGGGAACCATGGAACCTTAGAGATCCTCAGAGTCACTTCAAATGCTAGGGATTGGCTCTGAACCTTTCTTCCCTATGTATTAATTCTAATTAATTTAACTTCCTATGTATTAATTTTTATTGGTTGTGTGATAAAGAAAAAAAAGGGAAGAGAGCTTCTATTGCCAAAATGAAAGTTTGAAAATGCCTACGCGCTGGGGTGCCTAGTGGGTATAGTAGGATATAGGGGTCGGACTCAATGGATATGAGTTTTAGCAAACTCAGGGAGATAGTGAAGGACAGGGAAGCCTGGCGTGCTGCAGTTCATGGGGTCACAGAGAATTGGACATCACTTGTCGACTGAACAACTGAGGGGTCAGACTGCCTGGATTTCAACCTCAACTTTACCACTTTCTCTGATACCTTACGCTGAGGTCTTCCCCTTTCCTGAGTCTCAAGTACTGCTTCCTCATCTATAAAATATCGATACTATTATTTACCTCTTGGGACTGTCTTGAAGCTTAAGTGAGGTACTATATCTCAGAGGGCTTACTTGAGAGGATCTGGGGCAACAGGCGTGTCTAGTAAATGGGAACCGTTGTTATCACTGTCACTGTCACCGACCTCATCTCTAAGGCTTCAGCTTTGGGCTCTAAAGCTTTGTGTTTCTGTGAATTGATGCACTTAATGAAGGACCTTTCTATGAAATAAATGGCTACCCACGGGTTTTTCTCTTTACACCTGGATTTTTGCAGGTTTTCTCTAAATGAGGCACACTCGAGTTAGCCCATCCTGGGTAAAACAGTTTAGACATAAGTAAGATGTAGAGTTCTGTCTTTTCAGAGGGAATATTTAAATAACTTTTTTCAACAGAGAAAAACCATTTCAGTCTTTTAATTCAAGGAGAAAATGAATCAAGTCCGCACATGGCAGGAAATAAAATGCAGAGCTTCCAGCACTTTAAATAGTTAACCAGAAGGATAAGCAGGAAAAATCCCATGATATGACTTTTTGTCAATCTTGACTTTCTAGGGATTAAAGCTGCTTTTTGAGTTTAGACCACTGCTTATTCCAGTTTGTTAAACCCTTGACAAACTCCAGCGTGTTCCACTCAGCAGTTCCACATGAGGGGGTCACATTACAGTCTCCACATTTCAGAGCTGATGAAGCAACAGCGCAGAACCGTGTGATCCTGGAGCTGAGACTTGGAGGTCACTGATTGCAACCATCCTTGTGGGCCAACTGATGTTGTACAGAATCAAGTGGAAGAAGTGTAATGGGTCTTTGGAGCCACCCAGTCATCTTATGGTGGCTTAGATGGTAAAAATCCACCTGCAATGCAGGAGACCTGGATTCGATCCCTGGGTGGGGAAGACCCCCTGGAGAAGGGAATGGCAACCCACTCCAATATTCTTGTCTGGAGAATTCCATGGACAGAGAAGACTGGTGGACTACAGTCCATGAGGTCACAAAGAGTCAGACACAACTAAGCGACTAACACTTCACCTTCAAAAGATTTAACAGGAATGTGCGAGAGAGGATTTTAAATCTTAAGATGAGTGCTACATGGTGTTTAGTTTGCTCAGTCATGTCCACTCTTTGTGACCCCATGAACTGTAGCCCTCCAGGCTCCTCTGTCTGTGGGGATTCTCCAGGCAAGAATACTGGAGTGGGTTGCCATGCCGTCCTCCAGGGGAATCTTCCCAACCCAGGGATCGAACCTGCAACCCAGGGTCTCCTGCATTGCAGGCAGATTCGTTACCATCTGAGCCACCAGGGAGCCAAGGCTGGGGACTGTTAAATCTTTACTCTCACTTATAACTGTAAGGCCTTTGACTACACCCCAGCCATCTTGTTTTCTAGCTCTGTAATGATTCTTGTTTATAGAACCTGAAAGTCTGAGCACTGAAGTGACGCTCAGAGTTTCTGCAGTGCCAGTCTTCTTCATATCATCTTTGATAGATTGTTACTGCTCCTTCCTGACTGTGTCCCCATGACGAGGAGCTCACAGCTTTGTTAGGAGGCAGCCATTCCTTTGGAGGAAAGAGCCAACTTACTTGAAAATTTTTCTTTTGCCCTCAAGCTTGCTTTTCTGGTATATGTGTATTGTATATATATGCATATATCTGACAGCCTTTTTTACCTTCCAGATCAACCTCGTTTAAAATTGATCCCTCTTTGCAGGTGGGTCTTTCAAATATATGAAGCCAATCTACTTCCATCTCCAACCTTCATATGCTCTCAGTATCCCTCATATGTTGATGCCCTTAACCACCTGATCATTCCCTCCAGGCTTCCTTGGTTTTGATGAAAGTGTGTTTATTAAAGTGAATAAACCAACCCAGTTATCATACCCTGTGCTGACTCTCACTCTTCCTTTTTCCATTTTCCCCATTTCACTTTATTATTATTTTTTAAAATATTTGTTTATTTGGCTGTGCTGGGTCTTGGTTTCAGCATGCAGGACCTTTAGTTGTGGCTATGCAAACTCTTTGTTGGAACATTTGGAGATCTAGTTCCCTGACCGGGGATTGAACCCCAGCTCCTTACATTGGGAGCATGGAGTCTTAGCCACTGGACTACCAGGAAAGTCCCTCCCCACTTCACTTTAGAAGCTGTACGTGATACCCCCCCATAATGGCTTGATAAGTGTTGGAGAAAATATATATGGGCCCTGAAGTTCTATTTCTCTGCATATATTTCTGTATCAAGATGGGCTCTAGAAATGGTTTTGTCATGGTGAGTCAGATGTAAATCTGAGGTCTGCCAAGTCTCTCAGACCTTTTCCCGTGGCCATTCCTGTGTCTCGGACCTTCATAGTAAACCTGGAGGGTAAGTGCTGCATCTTCCATTTATTTACTGCAGTGCTCTTGGCTTTGGGGATTCCTGTGCTTGTTTTTTAATTACCTCTAAAATGTATTACGGTACTTTAAAAATCTATCTTTAGAAACGTTAGAGATCACTAGCATTTAGGCACCATCTACAAGGCTGATGAGAAAGCATTTGCTCTGTTGATAACAGTGTCTTCCTCATAAAAACAGTGTCTTCATCATAACGGAGTGAGGCCTTCTCGTTTGAAGGGATGGATCAGGGTAAACAAGACCATCCCAAACCTGGAAAGAAAATGCACTTTGCTCTGCAGAATACGGTCTGAGTGTCACTGTGTTGGGCATTTGACACTTCCAAGATTCAGGCTCCTGGCTTATGTAACAGCCTTTCTATAGCATGTCTAAAGACATGTGGGTCAAAGTCATTACATACTATATTAAAAAAAAAAAAAGAAGAAGGTGAATGGAAACTGAGACATGAAAAATGTATCCTTTTAATTATGCTGTCTGAAAAAGTGATGAAAATATTCATCAGAGAAAATGAAATGATCAGCCATGGTGTGTTTGCCCACGAGTCATTACATATTTACCCAGTCATATGAACTGCCTTACCAAAATTCAAGATGTGTATAAGAGNCTTGGTTTCAGCATGCAGGACCTTTAGTTGTGGCTATGCAAACTCTTTGTTGGAACATTTGGAGATCTAGTTCCCTGACCGGGGATTGAACCCCAGCTCCTTACATTGGGAGCATGGAGTCTTAGCCACTGGACTACCAGGAAAGTCCCTCCCCACTTCACTTTAGAAGCTGTACGTGATACCCCCCCATAATGGCTTGATAAGTGTTGGAGAAAATATATATGGGCCCTGAAGTTCTATTTCTCTGCATATATTTCTGTATCAAGATGGGCTCTAGAAATGGTTTTGTCATGGTGAGTCAGATGTAAATCTGAGGTCTGCCAAGTCTCTCAGACCTTTTCCCGTGGCCATTCCTGTGTCTCGGACCTTCATAGTAAACCTGGAGGGTAAGTGCTGCATCTTCCATTTATTTACTGCAGTGCTCTTGGCTTTGGGGATTCCTGTGCTTGTTTTTTAATTACCTCTAAAATGTATTACGGTACTTTAAAAATCTATCTTTAGAAACGTTAGAGATCACTAGCATTTAGGCACCATCTACAAGGCTGATGAGAAAGCATTTGCTCTGTTGATAACAGTGTCTTCCTCATAAAAACAGTGTCTTCATCATAACGGAGTGAGGCCTTCTCGTTTGAAGGGATGGATCAGGGTAAACAAGACCATCCCAAACCTGGAAAGAAAATGCACTTTGCTCTGCAGAATACGGTCTGAGTGTCACTGTGTTGGGCATTTGACACTTCCAAGATTCAGGCTCCTGGCTTATGTAACAGCCTTTCTATAGCATGTCTAAAGACATGTGGGTCAAAGTCATTACATACTATATTAAAAAAAAAAAAAGAAGAAGGTGAATGGAAACTGAGACATGAAAAATGTATCCTTTTAATTATGCTGTCTGAAAAAGTGATGAAAATATTCATCAGAGAAAATGAAATGATCAGCCATGGTGTGTTTGCCCACGAGTCATTACATATTTACCCAGTCATATGAACTGCCTTACCAAAATTCAGGAGTTTACATTAAACTAGACCTAGAACCCTTGACTTACCCAAAGAGACAAGCAGATCTGAATTATCATTGACGACTGCCTCTCTCCTGCCGTCATCTTTCCTTCCCCAAGCAGGGAGCCCGCTTACACCGTGGAAATCTTCTAGGCTTTGTTTTTAACCTCTTGGTCCTTTTACCAAGCCTGAGTACCACAGACCAAGTTGATGTTGCTTTTCCTTCTTCTCTGCAGGCCTCTCTCTCTGTACCATTGGTGAGAGAGGAAGCACAGCCTCTGCCAGTCCACAGGGGGCTTGGCGTGGGTAGCGTGCTGGTCTGTGCTGCAGGGTTGCTGGCCATGGAACAGAACCGGGGGCCTGACTCTCTGAGGACACGCAGGCTGTGCAACTTCTCTGTTTGGGTTGGCAACACAAGTCATGTGCTTCACTTTTGCTGGGGCCCTATCGCTTGCTGAATATTTATTTGTCCCCAAGATTATTTAGTTATCCTCAGGAATCCAGACTCTCTAGCCAGCTTTTCTTCTTTGGCATAGGTTCCCAGAGGGGAATGTGATTGACCCCCTTCTCCCTTCAGAAGGGGCCTTATTGCTCATTGACTTGGCAGCATTAGAGCAGAAAAGCAAAAAGGGACCCGGGAAGACACATGACTGTGTCTACAGTTAGCTGCCAGGCTAAGATTAGAGCTTGGATCTTCTGATTCCAAATCCAGAGTTCTTTCTAGAACCTCTCAAACTTTGGGGAGCATGTAAGCACCTGAGGGACTTATTTAATAACATAAGCACCTGCTGTTGTCGTTGTTCAGTCATTCAGTCACGTCCAACTCTTTGCAACCCCATGGACGGCAGCACGCCAGGCTTCCCTGTCCTCCACCCTCTCCTGGCATTTGCTCAAATCACGTCCATCGAGTCGGTGATGCCATCCAACCATCTCATCCTCTGTCACCCCCTTCTCCTCCTGCTCTCTTTCCTACCAGGGTCTTTTCCAATAAGCACCCCAGGAACTTATTTAATAAAACGCAGAGTCTTAGTTTTCCCTCTTTAGAAACTGTGCTGTGGAATCTGCCTGAGGAGTGTGCATCTCTGTGATCTAAGATGTCTTCTGTAGCTTATCAACCTTTACCTTCTACTTGCATTCACCTGGTGAAGCTACTCAGTTAAATACGAAGATTGTCATATACCCTTACTCATTAAAAAATTTCTGCACAAGGAACATGATAAAATCAGTGAAATAACACAGAAAGTAGAAGAAATCCACCCACAGCCAAGCTCCCCGTCAGCCTATCTACCTACCTACCCTGTCATCTTGGGAGAGATTATCTATCAGCCTATCATTCTGTTACCTTATTTTCACTTCTTTTGAACCATAGGCTTTGTTATTTGACTCCCTCAGAAACGAGGCTCTCCAAAGCTATTAAAGTAGAAAAATAGTATGAATTTTATTGAGCATCTGGAACATTACTGGACACCGTACTCAGTGTCTTAACACAAATTCACTCATTTAATCACATTGACCTTATGAAGAAAGTTCTATTATCCCCATTTTCCAGATAAGAAAACTGAGGCTTGGAAAGGCTAAGTGGGTTGTATCCAGTTTTCTGGTTAAGAAGCAAAGCTGAGATTCAAACTCTCCTACTCCAAAGCCCATGCTTTTCCTCACCTCACTGCTTTCCAAACGTGCAGACAAAAGACAGAGATGCCTGAATTTCAGGTCCTCATCTCTGTGAAGAAAGGGGACATTCCTAAACAGAAAACAACCAGGGGACCACAATAACAAGTGTATTTAATTTCTAACACATGTGTCAGAGCTACATGGTGCTGTAGGGAGGAAGTATAGGGAAATATTGACTGGATTGGAAGCTTCTGAATGCAAGGGAGGAAAAAGACACTCTATCTTGATGGTGGAGGCTGCTATTGTAGGTTTGGGGGCAAGGGAGTAACTCCATGAAGTGAAAAGTCACAGACAGCCCCAGGCTGCTAAAAGCCATCCATTTTGGACTCCCCAAGTAGGTCCTTTGCCAGAGCCACTACACATTTGGGATTTGACTCAATCCCATGGATGGAGGAGCTTGGTGCATGCTACTGTCCTTGGGGTCGCAAAGAGCTGGGCGTGACTGAGCGACTTCACTTTCACTTTCTCTCTCCAGAGCTGTTAATCAGCACAGACAGGACCCCAAATGAGAGGGAAAAGGGATGACAAGCTGGAGGATTACATTCTTAATAATTCAGGGTAGAGGTGCTACCAGGAGCAGGGTTATTCCCAGAAATGAAATCTCCATTGTCCCCAGTGAGCTAGTTATTAGGAAAGTTTTCTTGGGATTTCCCTGGAGTTTCTTCAGTTTCTCTCTTCCCCAGCTCTCCACGGTGCTTTCATTTGACTTTAGCATTAGACATGTCGTCGTTTCATGCACTACTCTCCACTACCAGTGACATCATCTGGCATTTACTATCTCTTTAGAACTTGAGGTATAATTCACTTAAAATATTGCATTAGTTTCAGGTGTACAACATAGTGGTCTGATACGTTTATAAATCACAAAATAATCACCACGATAAATCTACTTACCATGTTGCCACCATTACAATATTATTGACTATATTCCTTACGCTGTATGTTTCGCCCCTGTGACTTATTTATTCTGTGACTGCAAGTTTGTAGCTCTTGATTCCCTTTACCTGTTTCACTCCCTTTTACCCTTTCCCTCTGGCAACCTCTGTATCTCTGAGTCTGTTTCTGTTTTGTTATGTTTGTTTGTTTTGTTTTTTGAGACTCCACATATAACTGAAACCATGCAGTATTTGTCTTTCTCTCCTGACATATTTTAGTAAGCAGAATACCCTCTAGGTCTATCCATGTTTTCACAAGCGAAAAGATTTCATTCTTTTATATGGATGAATAATATTCCTGTGTGTGTGTGTGTGTATGTGTGTGTGTTTATCTTCTGTCTTTATCCATTTATTTCTTGATGGACATTTAACTTGCTTCCGTATCTTGGCTGCAGCTTTAATAATGCTGCAGTTAACACAGGGGTGCATATATCTATTCAGATTAGCGTTTCTGTTTTTTTCAGCAAATACCCGGAAGTGGAATTGGTGATTTATATGGGCTTCCCTGGTAGCTCAGTCAGTAAAGAATCTGCCTGCAATGCAGGAGACCCTGGTTTGATCCCTGGGTTGGGAAGATCCCATGGAGAAGGAAATGGCCACCCACTCCTGTATTCTTGCCTGGACAATCCCAGGGACACAGGAGCCTGGCGGGCTACAGTCTACGGGATCGCAAGAGTTGGACGCCGCTTAGCGGCTAACCCACCATCATGGTGTGTTTAATATTTTGAGGAAACTCCATATTGTTTTCTGCAGCAACTGCACTAATTTTACATTCCTGCCAACAGTGTGCAAAGGCTCCCTTTTCTTCACATGCTCACCAACATTTGCTATTTGTTGGCTTTTGGATCATAGCCACTGTGACATGTGTGAGGTGACTGCATTTGCCTGAAGGGTCAGTGATGCTGAGCATCTCTTCACATGTGACAGTCACTCTTGTGCACTGCCCTGTGCTAGGCATCCAAAGTAGGTTAAGGCCCCGCCGTTGGGTGTTTGTGGCCTGTCTGGGGAGACAGGACCCGTCCATGATACCAATTAACAGCCCTTAGAGTTCACTGTGATCTCAGTGGACTTTATTATAAAAGGAGGAAGATGGAGGCCACAAGTTAAGAGGACAGACCCAAAGCGAGCCAAAGACTAGGAGGCGGGAGAGGCTATGAGGCCTGGTGTGGCCTGGGGTTCATAAGGGGCTCCTCTTCTGGAGAAGGCAGGCCTCAAAAGGGGACTCTGTGGAAGGACTGGAGTTACGCAGGCGGCTTTAGTGAGGGTCCTTCCAGCAGATCTCTCTCTCTGCCCAGACCATAGCACCTGCGACAGGCGTGGGGTTCCACCACGTCTTCCCTGGGGGAGCTGCCTCTTGCATTACACGTGAGAGGCAGCGGCTGTTGGGAGGCAGGCTCTGTGACACAGATTTGTGTAAAGGGAGTTTATTAAGAAGAAAGAGGGAAGCAGAGTTGAGGATAAGTTGGGCTGTCAAGCCATCCCAGTGACAGCCTCGTCTGACACTCTGGAGACTCGTGCGGCTGAAATGTTCTTCAGAGTTGCCCTGACTCAGAGGCCTTTCTGCTCACCTGTCAGTTTGTCCCCGGATGTAGGCTGCCCCAGGGAGGGAGCCTGGCCTCAGCTGTATTCTGGAGGAAAACAGAAGAGGCGGTTCCGAGTCGGGGCTGCAGTCCCTGGTGCCGGTGCAGTGAGTCCTCCTTCCCTGAAGGGGGCGCCGAGCAGTAGGGCAGGTCCTGCGCAATGGACATGCTGACTGAGAGCAGCTGTCTCCATGGCACTGGGTCCCTGGCTTGTGGCTGTGACGCAGACAGAGTAGGGCTGGAATTGCAACATTTGTTTAAAAAATAATAATTTTCCAGACCAAGAAAGACCATTTTGTGGAGGGTTGAGTAGCAGCCAGCACAAATGGCCTAGTGATGGGTTTCGGGCTTTAAAATACCAGCCTCATTTGTAATGAGAGGGAAGGCAGTGTTCCCAAGCCAATTAGTGATGGTTGGGAAGGAATTAGTTGACTTGTACAGTCAAATAAATGGTATTATTCCAGATACTGTCCCCCAAAGATATGTTTTTCAGAGACAGAGAGCCCTTGGAGTAAGATAAATATCTCTGTGTACACAACTATTAGTTAATTCAGGAGCCAGCCTAAGAAACAAAATAATTTATGGTAAGCATCCTTTCCAGTTGAAATACTTTGGGTATCATTTCTCAGCCTTTAAAAGAGCCGTGGGAGTTAGGAAGGGAGCACTTATTCTATTTATTTTGTTAAGATGGGGAATCTCCATAAAGTAAGGAAAATTCCCTGAAGAACCTGGACCACCTGGGTCTCAGTGCTTGAAACACCAAGTTCCTTGGAGTCCTTGGATCACAGAAGATTTGTAAACATCGTACAGCAGTGTCATTTTCTACCAACTCATTTAGACTCCTCCCAAATCTGCGTGCCCCCTAGACTTTCTAATCCATGTAAATGGTTGCCTCTGGTCAGTGAAGCAGATCATGAGGAATCTTGCTTTAGTTCTCCCTGCCCTCATTCCCTATAGCTCACCTAGTAGCACATATTGGTTCCACTTCTAGAATTCACCTTGCATCTCTCTCAACCCCTCCTCCTTGACCTTGACATCCAAGTCACCATCATTGCCTACCTGGACCTCCTTACTGGTCTCCCTGTCTTCATGCTTACGTCCCCTGAATGTATTCCTTGCATTTCAGGAATCAGCCAGAGGGAGCTTATAAACGTGCAAATTAAATCATATCACTGCCTAACCCAAGCACTTCATGGCTTCCTGGTACAATGGAATGAAGTTCCCTGCTTCTTATGACGTATAAGACCCTGTGGGGCCCTGCTCTTCAACCTCATCCCATACTGTTCTTGTTGCTTCAGCCCCACCAGCCTCCTTCCTGAATATACCAGCCTCCTTCCTGCCCCAGGGCGTTTACACTCGCTGTTTTCCCTGCATTGCTTACTCTTCCTTCAGCTGTTTACATGGATGACTCCTTCTTTTTCAGGTCTCAACCCAAACAATATCTTTTCAGAAAGGCTTTCTAGTTAAAATAACCCTCTCTCCTGAGATAGTTGTTATATCACCTGTCTCTCTCTTTTTTCATTCATGGCCCTTATCACAATCTGTTTTTGTTAAAAATCACTGTTTTTTTAAAAACTTATCTGTCTTCTCTCACTGCAGTGTAAGTTCCATTAGAGCAGGAAACTTTACTGGCTTACTGTTATATCTCATTGCTAACACAATGATGGGAATGCAGGGGGCACATAATCAGCATATAGTGAAAGAACCAACGAACAGGCAAACATATACGTTTTCCAGGGCCTGATGTACAAATGGAAGCAGAATGCAGGAGCACAGCCAAGTGATGACTTCCTAATGGTATTCCTAGCGGTTTGTACATGAAGCTATAATCTGCAAATATTTTATTAAAGGAGGATACACTATCTATAGGAAACCAACACAGGAGTAAATCGTACTCTGTGTGATGATGCCCCGAGCTCTTAGATGATGCAGTGTCTCCTCTTAGGATTTTTTCATAGTATATTGCTTATAAGACAGCCCATACCATATGATCCTTTTTTCCTTTAAAAAATGTTACTATATCTATTTAAAACTTAGAGGGGTGGGATGGGGAGGGAGGTGGGAGAGAGGTTCAAGAGGGAGGGGACATATGTATACCTATGGCTGATTCATAACGATGTTTGGCAGAAACCAACATGGTACTCTAAAGCAATTATCCTTCAACTAAAAGTAAATAAATTAAAAAAAAATGTTACTGTAATTATACAGCAAAGGTTAGAAGGGTATTATCGAAGTGTTAGCCAGGATTATCCAGAGTGTTAAAGTCATTCTTTGTTTTTCTTATTTTGATTATCTGATTTTTATGTGGTGAATTTGTAATTTGTGTTTGCATTGTTGATTTAGTTTTCATAGCTCAGGCTTCTGTGGCAGCTTCTCTTGTTGCAGAGCACAGGCTCCAGAGCACACAGTCTTCAGCAGCTGTGGCACACAGGTATGGTTGCTCCGAGGCGTGAGGAATCTTCCCAGCTCCGGGGTCAAACTTGTGTCCCCTGCATTGGCAGACAGACTCTTATCCACTGTACCAGCAGGGAAATCCTGTCATCCTTTTAAAAGCATCAACTGTTTTTGTTGTTTTTCTTCTTAAACATACTAATGGTGAATCCTTTCGTGGAATAAAGAATGAGCATCAGCTTTGTTTTTTTTAACCTAAATCCAACTTTTCCTACCTTGGTTCACTTGCTTTTCATGAATCAGCTGTGACAGGAGTTTTGCGGAGGTGGTGGTAGTGATGTCATTGGTGATTATCTTGTTTTAAGAAAAATCCCTTCCTGGAGGGCCTTGTCTGGCACACTCTCCTGGTGCGGCCTCCCGGGAAGTTGTGACTGCCCTGGGGTCTCCAGAGAACCTGTTGTGTTCAGAAAATGACTCTTGAGAGCGGCTTGCCGAAGGAGTACTGAGTCAGCTGTAGGTTTTGTTAGAGCCCACGGCTGAGCCAGAGCTTTGTCCTTTGTGGCTCTGAATTCCGTTCTGATTCCCTCTCCAGGGAACCAGCATGAGTGGCTGAAGCTCAGGTCGCCCTACACACTCAGCCGGCTTTGTGCTTCCCTGAGTGGACTGGAATGCAGAGGAAGGTGTGGAGTGGGTGCAGGTCAGGGGGAGCTGAGACCGGCCTTGGAAAGGATCCACATCGGGGAGCCCTGGGGTCTTGACCTCAGGAGACTGAGCCTCTGGTCACCAGAGTCCTGGGATGCTAAGGGAGAGCAAGGGTGCTGGGCTTGAAATGGTGAGATTTTTCTCCTTCCTCCCTTCACCCTGCCCCTGATCTTGGTCTGTTTCCTCTCCCAGGCCCTGTTTCCTTTCTGAGAGCCCCTGTTTGGCCTCTTCCTTCCATAGACCCACCAAAGTCGAGGACCAACATTCTGTAAATGAATGTGCATTGTGCCAGGACTGCGACACGCACAGCAGAGGCCAAGGGGCGAACTGTCTGCCCATCGTGGAGCTTCCACTAGAAGGAGAGAGGGTGGACGTGCTTGTGTGGGCAGGGCAGAGTGAAGATGTGGACGCCAGAGTGGACGTGAGGAGTAAGTGCCCAGTTCAAAGGCCAGGCTGGATCCAGGCCTGGAGAGGCCGAAAAATTGTGCCACATTGGAGGCCTTCTCAAAAAGGAGAGAGAGGAACCTACTAGGCTCCCTCCCAGGACTCTGAAAGGGGCCCTGCAAGTGAGGAGCCCTTGGCTTAAGGTTTGTTAGTTTCCCGGTATGGTAGAGTTTTCCAGAGAAACAGAACCAATAGGATATTGGATACCAATAGGATATATGTGTACACACACACACACACACACACTCACTCACTCACTCACATACATATAAAGAGATTTCATATATCTTTAGAGAGAGAGAAAAATACATGATTTATTTTAAGGAATTGGCTGACTTGATTGTGGAGACTGGCAAGTTCAAAATCTGCAGGGTGGGCCAATAGCCTGGACACCCAGGAAGCGCTGATGTTAGAGCTGAACTCCAAAGGGTGTCTGCTGGCAGGATTCCCTCTCGCTTAGAAGAGGCCAGCATTTCGTTCTGTTGGATGAGACCCACCCATACTATGGAGGGCGATCTGCCTTACTAAGTGTCCTGATTTAAACGTAAATCCTACCCCAAAACACCCCTACTAAAACTTCCTGATTAGTTTTTGACCTAATATCTTGCATCGTGGCCCAGCCAAGTTAGCACATAAAACTACCCACCTCACCTGGTATCTCCGTCTCTGGATGTGAGGTTAGCAGAGAGAAGGATCGCTGTGGACAGAGTGGGCAGAGAAAGCTCCTTGGGAGAGGTGAGGGTGGACCATCCTTGGGCTTCACGGGGCCCACTGTCCTTGAATATTAAGCTGCAGGAGGGGCTTGGGGTGGCATCTCACTAGAGGCTGCAAGGATGCTGGCGTGGCTAAAGGGGCTGGTGACCTTTCGCTCAAGGAGTCATCAAGGCCATATCTTGTGGCCTGCTTGCTCCCATACCGTCCCACTATGAGAACCTGTTTTTCCTTTTCCTTGTCTTCTTTCTCCTCCATTTTGCCTTCCTATGTTTTCTTGCTGTCCTCTCTCAAGTTAAACCTCTGACAGGACAAGACCTGTCTGGCTCACCAGCAGTCACAAGAGGCTCGAGCAAGGGAGCTTCATTCCAAATCCTCAGAATGAGCCACAGCCTCAGTCCATGGTGTCACTCACACACTCAGGCTTCTGTGATGTTCAGAGAAAGCCTTTGTTGTTGGTATTCCCACACCTGGTGCCCAAGTGGCTCTTTGCAGGTGTTAATTGGTGTGTGATGTCATTTATCACGTAAGTGTAATTTAAGGGAGCCTCTGCATGTTCCCTGCACAGAGAAACCAGCTTCCTTGCTCTCCCCAGCCCGCCATCAATCTGCAAGACAAATGGGTGTTTTCATTTAGCCCTGTACCTAGAGGAGGGTAGAGCATTCCAACTTTCCTTTCCAATGCACTTTCTCATTCCCCCCTCCAGTCTTGGCCAAGTGTCTTCTATTTCAGCTCCCTTTGTGTTTTCTCAGTTAGATCCTGCCTGGACCTCCCTGGGTGGGGCTCTAGAAGCAAAAAGCTGACAAAAATAATCTAGGAGGGTCCAGTGGATAGCAGTGAGGAAGCAGAAAATAGCACCTTCCAGAACATTCCTTCCTGCTCCTTTTCACCTGCTTTGGCGTCGGCCTGGGGTCCGGGGAAAGGAGAGGCTTCAACCACACTTTCTCCTCCTTCTAGAAGTCAGCACTGAGATCCTTCTGACCTGACAATGATTTGAAAAGTGGAACCAGAGCACCGCACCACCAGGGTGCATTCAGAGCAGGTTGGGCTGGTGGCAATGGCCCCTTGGCGGTGTTTGGCACTGAGAGCATTCTGTCCCTCAGAGCACCCGGATGAGGAGGACACAACATGTGATCACCCCTGTTCTGCGAGGTCAGGCGAGGCCCCTGAGTGGCAGGACTTGAACCAGATCCTGAGCCCAGTATGGCCTGCCCAGGAATGGCGCAGAGGGCAGGGTCTCCCGTGGCCATGCCTTTGGAGGGTGTTTACAGGCCACCCCAGAGTCCTGGCTGCACGGGGTGCTCTCTCGTGGTTTCCTGGGGCCTGGAGGAAGCATCTTCGTGAGGTCAGTGAGACAAGTCTGGTGACGGCCGCGTCCCCCAGCGGTGTTAGGTTCTGAGTGGAGCCACAGGGCTGGGGAGTGGGCGAGCTGACACAGGTTCTTCTCTCCAAAGTGGAGGTTTAGTCACCAGGGAATTAGCTCCCCCAGGCTGCCCCCACCCATCTGGGCCCCGTGGTGACTTGTGACTCTCACGCTGAGCTGCAGTTCCCAGGGGGTGGGGTCCAGGGTGCAGGGGTCAGTGGGGGA